>JARBER010050314.1:0-12071 GCA_030265075.1 Balanus glandula | reverse complement strand
GGCCGGGTGCCCGCCCCCCCCCCCCCCCCCCCCCCTCCGCCTTGTCGCGTAAGCGAATATGCCCTACCCTGCAGAGGGCTAACCCGAAGAGGGTTTACCCAACAAACTCGTCAGCTCCTGACACATTTAACCGTCCACGGGATGTACCACTCCATCCTTCCCCGCTGTCTCACGCGGCTCAAACCACCAGAAGCTGCTCCAACTGGCACGAGCTGCTCCAACGAACTCGAACGCCCGATCGCCTTCACCCGGCACGAAATCGCCAACCACTCACGACCGGCTGTCTCTTCGTTACCCAACCGGCCGAAACTCGCCGAAACTCGCCGAAACCCGCCGAAACCCGACGAAACACGCCGAAAACCGCCGAAGCCGTACGAAAACCGCCGAAACCCGTCGAAAGGCGACGAAAGCTCCCTCGGCGACGTCCGACTTCGTGACGGTCCGCCTCAGCTCGCGAAATCCGGCCGACGTCGGCTGGGCACGCGTGTTGCACGCGTGATGCCTGATTTCCGGCCCGACACGAGCCGTGCCAGTGACGGGGCTGAGCCGGGAGATAGTGAGCCGGCCAGCCGAGTGACGGAGCGACGGGAGAGACGTTTAAATGGTGCCGCGGGGGGACGGGAGTCAGTGGAGGCTGAGACGCAGAAGGCGGCGGAGCTGTGGGGAGACAAGGAGGCAGTGGAGAGACTAGGAGGCAGAGGGGAGACTAGGAGGAAGTGGAGAGACAGGGAGGCAGTGAAGAGAGGAGACAAGACCGGTGCAAGTGTTGTGATTGGTCGGGTGCGTTTTCTGGTTTCTTTTGGAGACTTGCTAGGATGTGCTAGCAAGCAGTTGGATTATCGTAACTACTAACATGGAGGTGAGTTGATAATGCGTGTTAGGGGAAGGACACTTGTGATATTTATGTGCTATCGCGTTTAGTTGGCAACGTTTTGTGTGTGCTATGCTGCATATAGATAATGCAAATTGTGTCTTATAGGGAATCCATATATACATATTTATATACCTATGGGTGCGATATAAAGTTAATGCAACGAACTTCGCTTCCATGACATCGCCAGCTACCTACTGAATAATATATCACCATTGTCTTTCGATTGCCCTATGATCTGATAAATCATATGCTTTCAATCCATCATGCACATAATATTGTGATATATTATTGTCTATATTTACCATAATATGTGCTAAAAAACTACCATAATACTTCAATGTTATTGCTAACAAATATTTCGACTAATTGTTAATGCTAGAAATAAGTCAAAACATAAACTTATCACTATACTTGTAACCTACACACACTGTTTGATTTCGTATCCACAGTCCACACACAGGTAGTGCGTAGGAAACAGACTCTACATTCTACAGTACATATTCAGCCAGTGTGAACAGTGAACAAGCACGTCACCATAACGCTGTTCAGGGAGGGGCCACGTCACCAGTTTCGCTCCTGATCGGCATGATGGTGACCGGAGTGAGAAAGGGTAGGATTCGGTGAGGGTCATCAAAGAACCTCATGTTATCTAGTGTCAATGTGTTTTGCTCAGGAGGTATGGCCACGTTCTCCTGGTATGTCCCTGAGTATGAACAGTGGGGAAGGTACTAGCTCAAATGGAACTCGCTCAAGTGATTACAATCATTCCACTTGCCATATACCTGCCACGAGAGACTATCTGCTCTTCGGTAACATTTAATCAGATGTAATCATGATATTAAATAATCTTCCTTTTTAAATACAGGCTGTGACAAAGTAAATCTTCCTGCTACGATGTTGTATTTTCTCTATGAAAAAATTGCGTTGCAGTGACAGAAACATTAGGCATTAAATCATGCCCTTCGAAATTTGTATAACCTTTTGTTTCTTTAGTTGGAACATTTTTTTCGAAATAGCGAAAGGATTTCATTTTTCGGACAACTTATTCTGCATGAGGCTCAACATTTAACAGCATATTATATAAGCATGTATTATTATCTATATAGCATTTGTTACTCGAATGCAATATAAACACTTATATGACTTTTTTGACAATAGATATTCTTATATGATCGCATTATTTTACATACCAAACAAACTTAAATGGAGTGTAGTTACTCTTTTGTAATTCTAGATACATTTGTATTACTATAAGAACCAATTGGTTGCATTATTGGATGCTTAAAAAGTTCACCTCTGGACCTCTTCTAATTATATCAAACGTTTTTCTGAGCACAATTATTAAAATAAGTAAGGTAAGGTTTAACCTCATGGTCAAATTCCGTTGACTGAATTGACTGAATTTCTTTGAATAATTTGCAATATTTGAGCATGAGGTTAAACCTTACCGGACCTCTTGTAAACATGTAAACAAGCTCTCAAAAGCAATACTCTGTTCGGCAGCAGCATCAGCGCCTATGAGCTGTTTTCTAACAGCCAGAGTAACGGAATATCGCTAACGTTCAAACTGATAGCGCTGTCCTTCTAGTGAAAGCTCTAGAGTATACCGAAAACGGCGAAGAGTCAGTTCCACCCGTAGGTTGAAGGAATATCTCAGCAGCTATAGTAAATCTGGATGAATGAGTAGTGGCTGTATTAAGAAAATGACAGTGTTGAGGCCTGTACTGAGGTATAAGCAAGTTTGCTTAGCTAAAATTAAATTTCTAGCTTAATATACTTTTTGGCGAAGTAATATGGTGCATGTATGATACACCGTACCGTATTGGTGCTGTTGACGTCGACAGCGCTGGATAGTGGATGTGCTGACCAAATAACGCATATCATACAATTCACAATTAGCGATGTTGTCTTCTGAATTATCACAATGTGTGACCGTTTTTGAAAATATAAAATAAATTCATTAATCATATAATACAATCTTTTGATGATATGATATGATGATATTCTTTTGTTGATACATTTTTCGAAAGTGGTATATTTCCTTTCACACAGTGTCTTTTCAGGTTAACCATCTGCCTCTGACACCATCGCTGCTGTTGATGGTGGTTGCCATGGTAACGGAGCTGGCCGGAAGATCATTGGCCGCTACAACTCCTTTCCGCTTTCCCGCTAACTTGGCCGAAGCCTTTCAAGTGGATGGTTCCTCTGGACTGGGAGAGGAGAGAGGACTTGCTAAGGTGAGTCTAGCAGGATAGCAGCAGGGGAAGACTCTAAGAACACCGCAGTGGTTCAGTGGCGGAACACTCATTAAACCACAAAACGTCTGAAATTCACTGGCTATTAATATATCTTCTAAACACAAGGGGAAATATAAGTAATGACATTCGGGAAGGAAGTTCTAATCGGTTTAAAAGGAAGGAAATATGAATTACTTTTATGAAATGAGACGAGATGCGTTTGGTATTCGGCCCTATACCAACTATAGTGGTAGTTTGGATTCATTCATGAATTGCAGACATAGCTGCAAAGTAACTCGTTCGTGTCAAACAAGTTAAATCAAATGACGAGGCTCAAGAAAAAAAAAACTCTCAAAAGCATACTGCAAAAGCTTACTGCTTATTCATTATTGCGATCTAACATCGAAATCGGAAAGCAAAAAAAAGACCTTGCGGAGCGACAGAAGTGAATGCTAATTGTTTTTGCTGTTGAGCATGACATTCATACTTATATGTGGCATCATTCAAGACACCAAAATCTATTTTCATATATTATTCTTTAAAATCTGAATGTCCATGCCTACTCAGAAATCGAGGTTCTGCTGTAGCCTGCACCGCAGCACTTAAGCAGATCCAAGCGAGTCTACTCACTGCATTATTTGGGTCGACAGCTCCGTTGCGTGACCAAAGCGTCATGGTATCAAATCTTGTCGTCGCACTGTGCCTACGGGCGGAACAAGCGTTTGGCGCTGCACTATCAGACCATGCTCTACCTGTTTAACGACAGACATTGACCTGCAGCGGGATGTGAGGCGCGCAAATTAAGGTTATAGGACGCAATTAAAAGAGCACTCTTAAAAGAGCCTCCGATAGCTTCAATGCTAAATAAATGCATTGCACTGGGCAATTTTTGAATAAGGACATTATCAACACATTATTATTTAGAAAATACCCTTTGGATGCCCTGCCTTTTTAAAATAAATATGTTTTGGTATCCAAAGTCCCGTTAGTCAATATGGACTCATTTGTTATAATATGACTCACAGGTAAATAATATAAAAAATATATATTTTTCTTACCCATAGTGTTTGTTAAAAACATTATCAGGTACACTCAAACTTCGCTCTGCTTCCACAATCCACGTCTCTTATGCCGCTCCCGCTCCCACAGGCAACTCTCGACACCGGTCGTAAGGACAGAGCTTCCGCTGCCACTTCCGGTTCCGGTTCTACTTCCGGCTCCGCTTCCGGTGGGATTTGGCGCGCTGAGGGCGAGCCAGCAGCGGAGAGGCAGCACAGCGACGGAAACTCGCAGAGCTACGGCACCTCGTGGGACAACCACTACCAGTCGCCGACCAAGAGCTCCAGCTACGATAGTCGCTACGACGCACCGGAGAAGGGGGACTCCAACAGGTCAGTGGTGGGCCAGTGGAGGTCAGTCCGAGGTCAATCCAGCCTGAGTGGTAGCTCAAGCATTGTGATGTCACTAGGGTAGCTGGAGTTTGTTTGTGCTGAAAGTCTACGTCATACGAATCAGATATGGATATTAGGTGGAGAGATATTAGGTTTGTGTATTGTTCTACCATGTTCTAAATGACAGGTTATTGAAAAAGACATACATGATTTTAATCAATTGTTTTCCTACGAACATGCACATTTACAACCCTTTATTTTTACAATCATACCCTTCATAACCCTTTGCTAAAACTATTAAAACTGTTGTAACAATCGACGTACAACAAATACCGTAATTTACAGTCATCCACATTCTTGAATCCCTAAATTATCCTGTATTCCTGAAACAGCGACGGCAAATATCCTACTGAGTCCACGAATTTCTGACTTCTTACTATAATTTTCTCGCATTGACTCTTTGTGACTAAATATGACTCTATCTGACTCCATAACCTTGCTCTGACAGGTATGATGACGAGGGCCAACATCAGTACAGCTACCAAGATGGCGACTCGGATTCCGGTGGATACCACTCTGAAACACCTTACGGCGGTGGCAGCTACAGTGGCGGAACCCACCACAGCGGTGGTGGAAACTACCACGGTGGCGGGCGAGGCGAGGGAGATCACTACGGAGGAGGAGGAAATCACTACGGTGGCGGAGGAAATCACCACGGCGGCGGAGGAAATCACCACGGCGGCGGAGAAAACCACTACGGTGGCGGCGAAAATCACTACGGCGGCAGTAGAAACAACAACGACGACGGATATGGGTATAAGGGTGGCGATGCTTATGGCGGTGGTAGAAATCACAATGATGAATATGGTGGTGGAAGAAACCACAACGACGAGGTAACTTCCTACACACGTGGTGACAACCACTACGGCGGTGGAAACAGTAACGAGCACGGCGGTGGGGATTACGGCTATGGTGGCAGCGGTGGTGATACAAACAACTACGGCGGTGGTGGAAGCCACGACGGCAATGATGACGGCTACGAGGGACACAATCGCGATGGCGACTACGGTCGTGGCGGCGGACATGGCGGACAAGAGGAACACGACGAGCACGGCCACGGCTACGGCGGACACGACAGCGGCTACAGAGGGTCGGAGACCAGTCCGAGCGGACACTCGCAGGACCCCGTTGACGAGTACGCCATCTATAGTCCTAAGATGAGCGGGACGGGTCGACGTCGCAGCGACCGCGGGCATGGGGGCTACCAGAGAATCTTCAGAAATCAGCCAAAGTCTCCGTCTGGTAGCCCATTCGACAGAAGCGATACCAAGTCAGCTGAGTACAACGGAAAACGAAGCGACGAAGGCCGCAAAGAAGAGCAGAGACGAGGAGAAAGTGTCGACCGGAAGGATGACTTCACGGACTTATCTGGTAGTGGGAAAACACAGAGCTTGTTGGAGATGATCAACCAAAGGACTGAGGAAGCGTTCGGTGACACGGATTCAGCACCCAAGAGCGCAGAGAGTGAAGGAAAAGGATATCGTGGGTTTACTCACTTCAGAGGTTATGATCCAGCGTTTTCAAATAACGAAAACTATTATGGAAAGCGAGACAGCGAAACGGCGATGCGATATGGGAAGGACTTTGAAAAACTGCGTGGATCCGTGGGAAGGTTTAACAGCAATGCAGCTAAAGAAGACAGTTCTGAGTATGCGCCGATAAGACGTCCAAATGGATTCGAAGACTTCAGAGAGCCCGAAGATCTGCATGATCAGCCCCGGTATGAAACTCAGAAGCACTTGGTGGACGACTCGTCCACAAGCTTTGGTGGCTTCCACATTCCAGACCACATATTCAAAAGTAATCCATTCGCTGGCAAACGGCCTAACGTAGATTCAGCTAAAGAACATCAAAATCATAATGCCTACCAAGCCAATGATGACGCATTCTTCAAAAACGGCAACGATCAACACCCAATCGCCCAAAGTGGCTCCAAATATCCCGGAAGCCAGTTTGACATCCATGCCAACAACATGTTTGCCAAAACTTATAACCCTTTCGAAAGCAACGGGCCTGAAGATTCTAAGCATGTTGGCACGTCAAGTGGAAGTCTCCAGAACTCCAACTCCATGCCACACCGAAGTCGCTATCAAGAAGTGGAAGCAATGGCGAGAGACAGTGCCGATCTTCCGGTTGTTACCAGAGAAGGTAGCAGCGTCAATCTGAATGAGACAGAGCGTAGGCTTGTGCACAACCGTACGCGACGGAACACTTCGGTAAGCGATGACGCAAATGTCTTGTCACGATCTTCTGAAGAAATCTTCGTGAGGTCGAGCGATGCAAACAAGTTGAGCACTTCCAACGAAAACCAGCCGCGTGCGGTGCGGCCTGTAATTCATCGACACTTTGACGGTGTGCCACACATGATCCACCGCGACATGGGCGATGAGGTATTCGAGACATTCAGGATCAAATCAGAGCTGCCAGATTTCACTCGCCGAGACGCTCGTCGGGTTCGTGGTGGGTTTCATGGGTCGTATAATCCGGCGCTCCGACACTCCGGACGAAGGTTTCATCCGAACTTCGCAGGTCAAAGGAGCAGACATGGCGCTTCTCCTCTCTATCCCCCGCTGAGAGGGCTCGCTCCGTCCCGGCCGATAGGCCACCGTCAGCGGCAGCAGAGCAGGGGTGTTCAAAGACCAGCATTCAACCCGCCAGGTCCAGGGTCCCCCTCGTCAGGTGAGCCGCCTCTGCAGAGTGAACACAGCGGCTTTAGCGGTCGACCGGCCCCGCAATATCAGAGAAATGTCTTCCAGCATCAGAGTTCTTCGTCTCATGCTTCTCCTTTCCGCCCCAATCTACAGCATGATCAACTCCGCTCCACTCGAAATGGTCTGTATCGCCCCGCATCCGTAAGTCATGGTGCTGTGGGTTCTCCGCCCCTGAAATCGCAAAGAGCTCCAGTTCAAGGACATCCCGTGCGCTTCGCAGGTCAGCAGGCATCGAATGTGCACTTCCAAAATGTCAACGGAGGTATCCACGAGACACAACAGCCACGGGACGCGAACCTCTTCGTAGACGTACAGCACCCTGAACATCAAGAAGCAACGACAATATCCAGCATTATCCACATCCAAGGCAAGCAGCCCGACGGTCGAATCACTGACAACCTGGTGGACGTCGACGGAAACTTTGACGCTCTTCATGCTCGACACCAATATAAGCCTGAACTGGTCAGTGGAGCTGAACTCTATGATTCTATCACCCAAGCGTCCACTGTTGGGGAAACCCGAAGAGAAGACAAGGCAAGCAGCTCGGGATTCAAGCCAGGCGTTCTCGAGCACGGCTTTCTGCCTATTGATCCTGCTAAACACCACATCAGCCGGCGTGAGCTGTCAGCTGGCGTATTCAAAGTTGACCCTCTAGAGGCACCCCAGGAGAGATCAGCGGTCTCTGATACTGATACACTGACTAGAGACACCCGGCTGTTATCTTCTGGATTTCCAAACATGCCCGCTGACCTTCTGGAGTTCCAGTCAGACTATTTGTCTAACGAGCCTGCACTTCAAAAGAAATTCACGTCAAGTTCATCCAAAACTTCGACTATCCGAACAAAACTATCCCCTACACCACCCGATCTCTCAAACACTTCGTCCAGCCCCGACACCGTTCCATCCAACATCTCCTTGTCGTCGTTTGGGAAAGCAACGCGGTCAAATTTCTCGACTTCAGCTATTGACCTGGCGCTAGCTGAATCGCGACAAAGTGCCGCTTATAAGCCACACTACAGCAACTACAAGGGTCGCCACGGCTATCGCAACTACAAGACCAAGCAGGATCCCTACCAACGGTACCTGCCAAATGATGACAAGAACGACCCCTACTTCAGGTTAGTGGAGAGACCAACTATCTTCGCAAAACTGCAGTCGTGAAGATTCTTGATATTTACTAATTTCGAAATCACTGTTAGTTACTTCTTATCTTTTACTTTTGTGTAACAATTGCGATTTGAAAGTTACAATATTTATGTTTTTGAAAGAAATTCATATCAAAACAGCCTTTGTTCATGCTATTTAAGGAAATATGGAAACAAAGATAAAAATTTACCATAAGTATTTCACCTGCGATTGCTCCATGTTGATTCTTTTAATTTTGCATGTTTGCCATGTATATTCTGCATTGTCATGAGTAATCGCTATTTTAACCATACTTTCAGAAACATAATCATTACAATATTTAATAAACCTCCCAACATATGCGTGTCACAACATGTGTTATGTTTTGGCTAGTAGTCGTTTTCACGATGTACTTATGCGTTGCGGAAGATAACACTACAGATAGTTTTGAGGATATCCTTAAAAAATTTCAAGGAATATTTAAATGCAATTACACATCCAATTTAATAATGAAATGTAATTAAAAATGCAGTTTCTATTTGTTAATGTATGCATGTATTTTCATTTTAGCATTAGCACAACTTTTTATTTTTATGTAATAACTCATCCTGAAATTCATATACCAAAACGAATCAGATAATATCCTTAAAAAATATCAATAATGTTATCCTAAGCAGCGTAAAAATCCATCGAAAGAACGACTTATATTTAGTTGTTTTATTTTGGCAACGGTTTAATCATCTTGTATTCTTAAGCTGTTTCCCTAGACACTAGGGAAACAGCTTAGGCCTAGATATTTACAAAGAACCAGGCCCGACTGTAACATCTCTGCCTCATTTTCCCACTGCAGGTATGCCTCCCGAGACAACATTCAGCACTCGCACGCCGGCGAGGTTCCTCCTGAGGAGACCGACAGGAGACGGGAGACCGGCGAGAGACGGGAGACCGGCGGGAGACGGGAGACCGGCGGGAGACGGGAGCGTCACCGGGATCACGACCTGTACGGCAGACCAAGAGGCCAGCGGCGACACTCTGCACCGCGCCACCGGCACACGTAAGCACTGATAGTGGATCTGTGACATACAGTCTGACAGTTCTTGGAAACACGCAGCGCCCGGTGGGTTGTGAAGTGTGTGTTCTCAGGGGTGTAGTTTCCTATGCAATCGAAAAGGCTTAAGCTTCTCCAACCTGAGTTGTATTCTCTCCGACTTTGACGAGGAAGTAAGTCAAAGCCGGGGAGAAATATGTATTTTGTGGTATTTTATGGTACTTTTAAATTTATTTCTGCTGCTTTGTCCTTTCAACTTGTATGGCGAAGCTACGCCCCTGCGTGTTCATTTACCTCAACATCTCAAATAAGGAATATTCGTGTGCTGTTCGAAGCGGTAGCACCAACCAGCACAAAGGGGGTGTGCCTATTCACATTGCTGATGTCGAGTTGTCGTCACTAATCTAAAGAACATAGTTGTCTGAATTCAATCATTACGTCGCATTTCCATATTTACTCTGGCTGCTGATACATTCCAAAAACTCCAAGATGAGGCTTGAAGTAGGTTTACCCTAGAGAGCTTGCACTACCAGAACCACTGCTCTATTTTGTTTAACGTTAGTATCTAGCGATATCACCGGCCAATTGAAAACAGCTCGTTCTCTCTGATAGTTGCTGATGAACAGAGCCTCGGCGGCCATTTTGTTTTTCGATGGTTTTCTTTTGTTAACTCAGCTAATTATTTTGAGTGGACCTTTCCAGCTACCTTTTGCTCTTTTTATAGGGGTGACTGCTTATTGATATCGAACCAAAGCAATATTATAGACAGAATATAAGTATGAAAATCCGCCCCTGTTGCTCAGCCGGTAGAGCGCTGGGCTTGTGACCCAACCGGTATGAGAGCCCGGTTCGAGTCGCTTCGGCGCTCGCTATTTGCTCCAGACTGGGATTGCCTGTGGTCGGTGGCAGTGGTCGCACTGAAGGCCAGCTGAGGTCTTTGAGTGGAGTGGACTGTGTCCGGCTGTGTGAGCACGTTAAATTTTCGCCTCTAAATCCTGCCGATTACCTGGAATTTCACGATCGGACGGTAGAGGTCAGGGCCTGCGCAACAAGCTCTGCGTAGCGCGGGCTCTGTTTTCGTCAATCCATCCATTCAAAATGTTCGGACTAAATATATTTTAAGAAAAATTAACTTTATTGGTTCTAGAGGTTGATTGTATCCTTAGAGAGAGTGGGGAAAACTGGGCCATAAAATCAATGTGAACTTTCAAAAATTGACATAATTTATGTAAGCGATGCATGCAACTGAAAGCATTACCATTCGGCAGAACAATTATTCCTTTCCAAGTGCTGTGATTTCAGGGCTTCCATTCTCTATATTTTTTATCTCAATTCCATTGTTTACCAAGTTAGGAATATGGAAAATTGGGACGGGCTTAGGAGAACTGGGACGCATGATGTTGAAGAAGAGCAACCATGTGCAGATTTGGAAGAGCATACAATACTGTCTAATCCCTGAAGTGAGACGAAATATGTGCCTAAGTTACGTAAGTGTTTGCATGGGGCTGTCAAATGACGTAGATCTCTTGTCCATCAGATGTAGGATTTTAAAGATATAAGCTTCTGGAAAGCGCCACGGTCCGGCTAACTTTCAACGTGGAGCAAAACAAAAGTAGGTTGAGCGACAAGGCCTCTATCAATTACGCATAGTCTGATGCGACATCTCATTTCTGAGGATGCTCGTTCCACAGGCAGAGACTTACTGCAGACTACGACAGCGACTACGACAGTGACTACGAAAGTGACTACGTCCGAGAACGTTCCCGGTACGCCCCCGACCAGCGGAGATCGGCAGCGCACGGCCCGGGATACGGCTCCGACTACGACGACGGGACGTACCGCACCGAGCCGATGTGAGTATAAAGCCGTAGTCAGGGGAGGGGAAGGCAGCGAAAGCGGAACATTTGTCAGCCGGGATCTCTTCATAGATGAAACTATATATGCTTTAGCAGTTTCTACCTGAAAGCATGTATTCATATATCATTTCGCCGTTCTAGATCCGCAAATAGAACGGCTTTGATCCTTTTTACTGCCCACGCATTATCATAGTCGCCTTGTTACGCTTATGCCTCTGCCTGTATGCCTTTTGAGCTTTCTAGTATCTAGTGTCTATTCGCTATCACTATCAACCGACCCCAGCGAAAATGTTATAACACCGTGCATTTATCGAGTCAAGAACACCGATGACTGCTGTATGACTGTCGATACTGAGATGAGTCAGGAACGTTTCCTCACTTCCCTCTTAATATCTCAGTGCGTTGTCAGTGACTGGTCAACTAGAGACTTTCCCTGTATATTTCAGTGCGTTGCCGGTAACTGGTCAGTGGTCAGCTAGGGACTTTCCCGCTATGTCTCAGTGCGTTGCCAGTGACTGGTCAGCTAGGGACTTTCCCTGAATATTTCAGTGCGTTGCCGGTAACTGGTAACTGGTCAGCTAGGGACTTTTCCGCTATTTTTCAGTGCTGTGCCAGTGACTGGCAGCCGCGAGCCGTCACGCGTCGATGTGAAGCTCGTGCGTGTCGTTTTCCAGTCACCGCCTGTAACGCACGCTTTCCACGCTAGCGGAAAAAGACTGCAATGTGCAAACAGTCGGGGTTATTGCAGAGATATTTGATTTCTATAGAT
>JARBER010050203.1:0-12071 GCA_030265075.1 Balanus glandula | reverse complement strand
CATCCAATGGTTAGTTTTTTAGTTATAAGCTCTGATGCATTCAACCCGTGATGCAACTAGCCCCGGTCTCCCCTATAGCTGATAAGTGACTCGACATTGACACATGATTGCGCGAACTAAAACATGATGTTACCGCTCCTGGAGCTTCTTTTATTAGGGCACTTTCGTTTTTTTTCGGTTACTGACCTTGTGCCGTTTACCGTTATATTTTACTTAACTAACAGAATGTGCTCAGCTATAGTATTTAAAGAGCTCACCTGTCCCCCTAGTTGTGCCGTGAGCTTGTTTGAAATATGGGACTAGTTTTGTTGTCAGGGGGGTTAAAGTGCTCGCGCGCCTAAGCCACAAAATATCGTAAACGGCACAATGTGTATGTTTTAGACCCCACCACGCATAATTAGTCAGTTAACACGGTGCTTACGACATACCAATGCGACTGACAAACGTGAAGACATACATTGGTGGCAGTTGCTTTCACATCAGGTGAGCGAACGTCCCATTGTCGACCCATGCACTTTCACGATTGAAGAATCGAACAAGCTAAGTGATATCTATTCTAACTTTAATCATATTTATCGTATAAGTGTATTATATGAGACCAGAACGGTCCATCACGATGACATTTAACGCTGTCCCACAGGCCGGGCTGCTGCCACCAATGACAGCCATTTGTACGAGCGCTGCGCGTGTTAACACCCTCAGCCTAAACCGCTACTGACACAGGAAATGAACCTTTAAACTGTTGTTAAACCAATAAACAAACGATTAGATTATGATATGTATGCGTGTGGGTGAGTAGCGTACGTCTGTGGACCTATGTCTGTCTGCTATCACTGACATGTTAAATCATTCGAGTGCATGTTGCGCGTGCGCACGTACACACCCCTATTTCATGTATTAGCAACTTCTGGTCCGATTGTAATGCAATTTTGCATGTCGCCTAAAACGTGGCTCGTGAGTGATTTTCAGTCATCCGTGTCGACATCTATCAGCACGTGTGCGCGTGCACACCCATTTTATTTTGGAGCTGTTCTTATTACAAACGTGTAAAGCTTGCACACAAATGATACCGGATGCAGTAGATGATTCACATATGTATTAATACTTATATTTATAAAAATGCAACGTTTTTAGTTGTTATGGCTCTGATCACCGAAGCAGACAGCCGACATCGAGCAGCAGTCAATCTTCGTCAATGAGCCACCGGATAAAGTTACACTCCAAATGCGGTACATCACGGTAATAAGTCTATGGTGCTTATCCAGTCAATTTTGCCGTTGTTGGCAACTTGGTACGTCATAAACAGTCCCGTGTAATCACATTATCACGAACTGTCATGTGCGCTTCTTTCATCATTTTAATTTCTTATGTTTCATATTTTCATCAAAGGTTTTGGCTTTCTAAAAATCAGAAAAATTATGTTGTTTTTTCAATGTCTTAACGATAGACTTGGAGTACGAAAAAAAATGACACACCATTCTCCAATCTTCTTGCCTCTCATCTTCGTTGGAAAGTTGATGTTGTTTTTGTAGTGTGCTGGTAATGATGTCCGCCCTTGTGAAGTTTGATATGCTGATCTATTGTTTATTCTGGGCAGAATATTTAGTGATACATTTTGTATGCTTCTCAACGCTTTATTTTTGTTTAGTTTCATTTTCATTTTCTTCTGCCGAGTTGTGCACAGTCCTCGGTATTGATTCTTTTCAGTGCAATTACATTTGAACGATTCAGTTTAATTTATCGATCACCTTCGATATCTATTACAATCGAAATCTTTTAGTCAACTGTATCCTATCGCATTTTTATTGCTTTTTAAATTCCAGATAGACGAGTTGAACGTTCACTGTTTAGTATCTAGTGTCTCCCCAACGTAGGAAATGATATGATATAACATATATGTATCAATACAACTCACAAGTTATCCTATGACTTAGTTTTCGCTGTAATATGTACAATAAGGTTGAATAGAAATGCCCTTTTTCCGGATCGATTTGCCGTTTGGTTCGTCTGGCTTATTGCTGTGGGTTTAGGTATGGTCCGAATTTAGCCGAGCGCCAACTATTCCTGACCGGCTCGTAAATAGGGCGCCTTCACTCTTGAGCCATCGACCAGGCCACGAGAGCCGATCGGAAACGTCAGCCTTCGCTGACGTCACTGGACCGATACTGACAATATCGGCTGCTGGACTGGCACTGTTTATCATGTTCTGGTGCGAATCGAGTGAGGACCTTACTAGCTATAAAGATGGCATATGCCATAGCTGAGGAGACATTCACAGCCTAAGTTTTAACTGTAGATGTTACACATAATGCATCGCTGTTTCAAAAGTTATTGAATAAGGGAAACATGCTAAGAAACTGTCTTGCCTTGACATTATCTGTTGCATTGGTATTAAACACCGATCTCATGGTATGTGATGATATCATGAAATTGTTGTAGTCCACAGTATCATTTAATTAGTTTTGTTATGTTCTTTTCTTTTCACTATATGTGTTCATTTAGCCAACGGAACTCAAGAAAAAATTTAACCTTCATGGAAATTTACAATTATTTTTACATTTATCTGGGCTTTAAAAGTGAGTCCGGAGAACCATCTCAAGAAGACAGTTTGCTGACCATGACTAACCGTTTGGGTGTAAAGGTAGGTATATGCATCTTCATTGTTGTGGCAAAAAATAACCATTCGTATATGCATTTTTTTATATGCCTGAAACAGTGGTAGTACCACTTAAGACCTACTGCCTTATGATTGTCTATCTTGAGGCACATACAAGACAATGTCTCGCTGTCACCTTACTGTGGGTGTAATTATATAAAACATAATACAATAGAAACAAACAGCTCGTTTACGACAGAGCAATGGCAATAACTACAGAAACATGGCGTCATCTGCCCGGAAAGCGTGGTGGCCGCCGCCTCGTCAGCGCCGCTGCAGTAGCGACAACTGCGCGCCACGCCCCCTCGTCAGCGCTGCGGCTTCAAAGCCGCGCCGCCAGTGGACGTCGCTGTTGGCGCGTGCCAGCTGGCGACCCCAGCTGGCACCGCGCGCCACTCGCGCGCCATTTCCAGCGCGCCGGCATCGTCGCCGAGTCGCTGCAATCGGCGCAGTGACACGCAAATGACTGGCGACGCTGCGAGGCAAGGTTAGCATCGCTTTTTGAACCAAACAGCAACATTTTATCTAGGGACCAAGACGCTTAATGGAACTCTCACTCTGTTCCGCAGGATATTTGGGGCCGGGACTTGTTCGAGGCCTGGAGAGGGATTTGAACCCCGGTCCCGGGCACAGAAAGCAAGTATCGCACCACTGTGCCAGATTGCACCCCGACGCCGGGAGCACGTGACACACCGCTCCGAAATAGCTGCGGCTGCGAGGAGCGGCGGAGCGGCGCGCCCCTCATTGAGGCCACTCATTCCTGGCCGTGACATTTCCGCGCGCGTAAAGCCGAGATTTGCCATGGCTGATTTGGCCGTGCCGAGGGCTCGTTATTATTTGCCCTAAGATCGAGATAGACCAGTCACGCAAAAGATCCCTTCATCATAATAGTGGAAATTTGAGATGGTAAGGAGTGGTTATTGGTTGGTGCGAAATTGCAAATTTGAGGCAAATGTGATCTGCTAGTATTCCGATATTTCATCAATTTGAAAGTAGTAGTTTTTAGCTTCAAACCAATTTGTATAAGCATATTGAATGCATATTAATGCATATTAATATTAATAAATGAATGCATATTAATATTAATGTTCATACTAATGTAAGTGGCCACAACACAACTACATTCTTTTCAATCAGTCGTTGTTCAATGTTTGCCTTATATATGTATATACAGGCTCCTTCAATGTATATGTATTTTTAATTTACCTATTTGAGGCATTTAAAATCAATTGAAATATATGAATTGAAATATACGATTGTCGAAAGAGGATATTGGCGGCCTTTTGGAACAAAGTCTTGGAGATAACGTTTTCTCATTCAACAACACCTACTACCGACAGAAACTTGGACTTGCCATGGGAAACCCGTGCGCACCACCTCTCGCGATTTTGTTCCTAGATCAATTTGAAACCAAAGCCCTGGCAGCATCTCCCTTAAAACCAGCATTCTTAACCCGCTACATCGATGACTATGCGGGAATATGGACCTACGGACAGCATGCTCTAGAGGAATTTCTAGCATTCCTCAACAGCCAGCACCCTAATCTATCTTTTACCATGGAGCATAGCGGAGGAGGTAAAGGAGACCCCTTCTTAGACACTTAAGTGACGGTAGAATCTGACATCACCAAAATAGAAACAGAAATTTATATAAAACCAACCAACTCAGGGATAATACTACACGCTACGTCAGCTCACCCCAAAAGCACTAAACACAACATCATTCGTAACATGTTCCATAGGGCTTTCAACAACTCATCAAATAAAGAAAAGGAGAACAAAAGCATCGACAAAATATGGAACTTACTGTCAGCAAATGGGTACAACCAGGGGCTTTTAAAGAGGTTACTGAAAGAAGTGCAAAGAGCAAGATCAAGGACTGATAAGGGAAGGGGTGAGATGATAAGGAGGACGGATAAGACAGGGGACGGTTTCCTAAGTTTACCATACATAGATGAGGAGCTCCTGTGTAAAATCAAACACATTGTGAGAAAATCAAAATTAGAAGTACGTATAGCTTGGAAAAACGAAAACAAACTAAAAACATCTTTTATCAAGTCAGCAGTGTGTAAACCCGGTTGCCCAGGAGGTCGGAAATGTCATCTTTGCATGTCAGATTTTGAAGGGGATTGTACACAAAAAAATGTTGTATATGAGATTCGCTGTAAGTTGTGCAAATTAAAGGGGCAATGTGCTTCATATGTAGGGGAAACGATGCGCCCAGTCCGCCTGCGCTACAATGAACATCGCCGTGATGCCCTGAATAAAACACTTAACACTCCTTTTGGAGATCACTTCCTAGAACTGCACAATCATGCTGAAATTCATACTCATTTTGACCTTCTAGATCTAAAAATTATGTACAGAGCCAAGGATCACCCCGATAGGAAAATCGCAGAAAGTATCGTTATCAGGAGTGTGGCACCGTCTTTAAATACACAGGGTTCGTCATGGCCGATTATGCGTGTTGTCTAAATTTGGAATATGTAATTTTACGAGTAGGACATGGAAAAAAACATGATTTATATTTAGGATATAGGTTCATGATGTTTGTATATAGGTTTGTATATGTTACGTAATATAAGACTATCGACGGAAAGCGCTAGTTCAGGAGTGAGCAGTGTGTACGTATGTGTACAGTGTATATATAAGACTAGATAATTAGACTGAGCAGTACTCTATTCAGTATTTTATACTGCGGTATATGTTAGATATGAATGAGGCAGTTTTTTTTATCCGTATTTCGACCTTGTATATTTATGATCTTGTATATTGTATATTATGTACAAACTTACTGACACGAAAGGAAAAAGGAGGTAGTTTGAATGATGTTGGTCGCGTGTAGAATTCAAATTAATTCGGCAGACAGGCGGCAATATCGGTGTGCTTTTGTGTCTCTGCTTTATCATGTAGACATCGCAGATTCATTTATTCATTTTGTTTTGAAAAAGGCCTGTGGCCGAAATATCATCAATAAAAAGAGTTTTCTATAATCATTTGATCTGTTTTTTATTACGAGGTTAAGGTCATCATACAAATGATATTCTTTTACATAATAATGTTCCTCGCAGCAGCTCTAAACAATTTACATAGTATTCTAAGAAGTATGCTAAGAATGAATGCCAGAATGTATGTATGTTGTATGTTCTAAGAATATATTTTAGCGATTTCGCTCAACCTGAAATATTGTACCGATTTTGATAAAATGCACATGGATGCTCAAGATCAACACAAAAAAATGGGAAAACTGCAAGCATTTTGATCACAAAAAAGAGATAACCGCTGGTAAGCAGGGTCCTATCACAATGTTTCGAGACATCCACCAAATCATAGAGGGCAAAAAGTCTGCACAGAGGGCTGTGCCTGAGGCCCCACATGACGAACTTCACGACCATCTCGTGTCGCGTGTGAGGTCCGGGACAGGGAGAGCCCTTCAACTACCGTGCAGACTTTCGAGGATTGGCGCCTGCGCCATCTCTCTGGAGAGCCTGTTTCTCTTGATTTTATCCATTCTATCCTCTTTTCAGTGAAAAATTCAGCAGCTTGTGGTTCTGACGGTATCAGCATCCGGGTTTTTAAGTTTGTTTTGACGTCATCGGCCATGTCTTTCTTCACATCATTAACATTTGTCTCACAACCTGTGAATACCCCACGTCCTGGAAGCAATCTATCGTACATCCTATTCACAAAACCGGCAGCTTATCCGAAACTTCAAACTTCCCTCTTATCTCCATCGTCCCTGCATTCTCAAGGCTTGCAGAAAAAGTGGTATCCCGGCATTGTACTCTTATATGTAGAAGGATTATTTATTTCCTCTTCTCAGCACGGTTTTCGTTCAAATAACTCTTCCGAAACAGCGCTTCTTACCGTATCCGAGTATAACCTTACCGCCACCGACCGCCAGGACATCACACTCATCTGTGTCATTGATTTGTCGAAATGTTTTAACGTGATCGACCACGCAAAGCTCGTTTCCAAACTTAAAACCTATTTTATCGATCCACTTTGGTGTATATCTCTATCTCCCTTAAAGGGACTATCCCACCTTAACATTCGGTTTGAGTTGAGAGATCCATTTTACGTGCTGGGCTTTAAAAATAAGTATGGCGTCAGTTAAAACAACCAAAATTGTCTAATTAAAAAGATATTCGAGTATAACTTTTACATCTGTCAAAAATAAGCCCTTAGTGTATTGGTATTAGGGCTTAGTGACTTGATGACGTCATCTCTGTTAAGCATATTTGTATTGAAGTCGATTTGAGCAGAAACGTTGGCAGCAATTAACAGGGTGAAGGTTTTTCCACTACCCAAACTTCCTTCGTTTTTCTTTGCTACGACGTCACCATACCAGATAATATAACTTCGCTTTGTAAGAGTTTAAGTTTTTTTTTAGAGAAGCAAATGTGATATTCGTGATCAGCAGTATTCATTTCATATTTTTGCATAATATGACTTAAATTTGACAACTTTCAAAAAGGTGGTAATGTCCCCTTAAGAACATCTCTTGTTCAACATGTGTAATATATTGAAAAATGGGTTCTTGAGCGCGTTTCTGAGGTATGTGTTGGATACAAATTTGAGTTTTTCGGCTCACATAGATCAAACCATTTTTAGAGCGTACTTCATTGATGAATTCGTTTTTGAGCACCTTTCTGAGGTACGTTATTTAGGTGACATGTTGGGTACAAGATTAACTTTTTCGGCTCACATAAATCAAAATTTTATAGAGCGTATTCCATATGAATTGGTTCTTAACCCGCGCTTGTCCGAGGTCCCAGCTGAACACCATTGACGGGGAGGGCAAAAAGTGCCCCCTCGTTATCTCCGGAACCATCATTGTCGCAGCGAAACGTGTCATGCGGCATTCGAAAGGTCTCCATGAGACGCATCTAGGGCATAGTCGATTTTGTAAAGTTGAAGTTTCATGTCAGGTCAAGGTCAGGTCAAAGGTCAAAATCGAGACTGGCGCTTATCGCATATGCTTTCCATTCAAAGACTTACATTGTGACCATAATCACTTGAAGTGTTTCTAAATGTATCATCAGCGTCCCGCATTGGCAGAAATGGATATATTTGGCAGATTTCAAGGTCAAGGTCAGGTCAAAAAATGTCAATATCACATTTGTTCTATAAAGTCATGCAAAACATGTTTGATGGGTCATTTCACACTTATGCTTCAATGATAATCATCATTTGACCATTCAAAAACTCATTTAAATTAGTATAAGGTCACGTTCAGGCCAATGTCAGGTCACATGAGGTCAAATTTCAAAAATGATAAATTTGAATTACGTTTCGTTTACGTTTACGTTTTATAGATACGCTTCTAGATCAGTTTTATCTCAGAAACACGATGGTTCCGTTTATTGTTCTGTATCGGTTATAAAAACCCCAAAAACGCATTTTCAAAATATGACGTCACTATTTACCGTACTTAAGGAGCAATAGGCCAGTCAAAAATAAAGATATGCTTTGAAATTGTGTATGGGCATCCTCCTACAAGACATGTATGTATTCCGGTTTGTTGAATATCTTACAAATAATTTTGTGAACATTAAAAAATGCAATTTTGAGGATTAAAAAAAAATAAAACGAGTTCACTATTTTGTACTTCTTGCAATTTCAGGTTTTGTTTTTTGGGATAGCAATTTATATTAAATGTGTTTGTTGTGCAGCCTGTCAAACATATGCTAGTTTTGTCGTAAAAGTCGTGTGTAATGACGTCACTAAAATTCATGTATCTCGAAAACCTCTCATAATTTTGTAATGTCAAATTAATAAAAGAGAAGGCACCCGAAGTTAGAAATCGATAGCGCTGTTGTGCTCTGAGTTATCCCGAATATTCGTCAGGGGACAATATTTGCCCCCCCCCCCAGCCAAGCGCGGGCTCAGCGCGTTCCTGAGGTACGCGATTTAGGTGTCACGTTGGATACAAAATTAACTTTTTCGGCTCATATAAATCAAACAATTTCTAAAGCTTCTGCGTTTTGATCAGATCCTTCTAAACTAGTCTATCTCGGGAAAATTTTGTAAAAAAATGGAGGTCACGTACAATACAAATGTCAGGTCCATCCAGGAATAAGGTTGTGAATTTGGGGTGGCGCGGCCAAGTAACATGTGGAGCGGCTAAAGCGGGCTCAATATAAGTTTTTTATGTGGATGGTGTCCCGAACCAACGATGTTGTGACTTGCTTTCTGGCCTATGAGGACTGCTACAAATGTTTGGTATATCTACATTGCAGGTCAGGCGTCGACAGTACGACCTATGTCTCTTGGGAACATTTACTGAGACAAGGCCAGTAAATGTTACTGATTTACTTAGTAAATTTACTGAGACATTTACTGAGACAAGGACTGCCATCTGAGGCCTCTTGCACCACACATTCTGCCGCGGTAGATTATTTTTTTGCACGCTCCTCTTGCAACATTGAGGTAAGAAATTAATATAGATAGTAATCAGTATTGGTAGATCAATAAGAACCAGAGTAATAACCATTTTTGGTAGATTATTTCTTACCGCAATGGTGCCAGAGAAACGTGATAAGAAACAATCTACCGCGGTAGAATGTGTGGTGCAAGAGGCCTCTGCTCAGCTGTTTCTCGCTCCACATACCTGGGCGCGCCACCTCTCGTCATTCACTGTTCCAAAACTATACGCTCGTGTGAACACCCAATCTATTTGTACAGCTGACGGGCGGGCAAGCCGTCGCCTTCCCTAATCCCTACCTAATCCTTTCGGTGCCTTCCAATGATCCTCTCTTGGACACTCCTATTCCAGATTTTCGCCAACGATATTTTCCTATTCACACCACAAGCGCACCTGGTGCAGTACGCCGATGATACCAAAGTTCTGATCTCAGGCGGAAAAAGACCCCTTCCTAAGCTCATTGCTACACAATGAGGAACCTTGGTGTTCTGTTCGACAAGAACCTCTCGTGGGACTCACACCTATCTGCCCCCGTATAAAAAATGTAACGGTATTCTCATCGGTCCAAGCCGCGTGTGTCACCAGATCCCCTCCCCCCCCCCCCCCCGTCACCTCTCCCTGCAATAGTCGAAACTCGAAGCCCTGGTTTTCTCTTTTGCCTAATATTGTTTGTCGGTGTCTGGCAACGGGTTATAGAAAAACATGCAGCGCCTCCATAAGATCCTGAACTTTGCCTTGCTCGCTGTCTTTGGCCGACGTAAATATGATCATATATCGGACGTCTGAGATGAACTGGGCTAACTCACCGCCCGGCAGCTCTGTGGGAGCTAAAATTTATAAATCTTCTCCACAAAATACAAGCCACCGCGCCGGAGAACCAAAGGCTCTCGCTTCCCGGCTTTCAACCAGCTCCGAGTTTCGTTCCAGAAACCGCCAGAATTCGGCGCTCCCGCGAGTTGTTGAAGTCGGCAAGAGACGTTTTTGTATAGTGACGCACATGGCTACAACGCGCTGCCGCTGCAGGATCTGCGTGAGGCGTCTTCACCATCTTTAAAAAAAACGTCAGCTCGGTGACATTTTACTTGGTGTATGATTAGTATTGTCTATGCTCGTACTGGCCGCTGAGTGAGTGTGAGTCTTTAAATGATCATTTTACTTTTTGGTGAAAGCTTGTTGCTGAGTGTCGTTGTTAACCCGCGCCGTGCCCGGGTAGACACCCCCCTAAGGGTTTTCGCAGATAGCGAAAAAACGGCGTCGCGAAGCGCCACCATTTTTGACGTAGTTAATGGAGCGTCGATTTCGCACACTTTGAAGAAAAAAATGGTCTTTGGTCATTTCAGGTCAGATCACTAGACCAGGTCACGTGACCTCACATCCAAAAACATTCGAAATCATGCCAAAGCCAGAGTTTTTTCTTGATCAGTTTCAATTGCAGGGTGTCATCAAGGCATACGTACCTACAATTTGTTTATCTCGGAATTTGTATATCGGTGACCTAGGGTCAGGTCAATTTTGTGACCTCCCATTATAAGTCAATGGGGAAATATTCAAATGCTTCCCTTTTCAAGGGAAGCATTTTTCAATTTCAATTTCAATTTCAAGATATAAGTTCAATTATTCCCAGATGGTGTTATCTTAGGATATTTTTGACGATCCGAGTAAAAAAATTGTTACCTCTACAGTTCATAGTTCATTTAAGGTCATACGATGTCACCATCACTTTTTCATTAATAACTATCTACACAATAAAGATAGAGAAACTAAATTGGCACTAATGTGTTCGTCTCGTCAAGACGCGTCGCCCAATATGCAGCATAACCTACTTGGGTCACCACTTGACCTAGACCTGAGGTCAAATTTAAATGTTGAACTTAAAAGGTCAACATGTTTATCATTCGAAGCGTCTTTACGAGACAAACACGATAACACATAGTTCATTCCGTTCGCTTAATTAGTTAAAATTTATAAGCAAAATACGTTTTTGCAAAAAAAACGAAATTTTTGACTTTTGTGACACGTGGATTGTGGAGCCTAAACTATTGACATGAGGTCAAATATGAGGACATTTTGCGACCCTAAATTTCAATAGCTATCGATTTGTTGAACTGGTATTTACTTCTAGCTAGCAAAGTTTCCTCCGAGCTATATGGGAATTTCTGAACCGATGTCACAAGACTGGAAAATTTGACCTTTGATGACCTCTGGTGACCTCAATTTTGACCTGAGCGATTTTAAGGGAAATAGTTAAAAAAACGAATTTTTCCTAGCTTTCCAAGGGTGTCCTTGGTTTTAGTATACGTGCTATAGAAGGGCGAGGGCGGAAATCAACCGCGGAAATCTCCCTCGTCAATTTTCACGGATAGCAAAAAAATACCGGGTTTTGGCATGCATGCTGGTACATCAATGCGCACACTTAAAAAACAATACCTCGGATCCTCTCATGTCAGGTTACCAGACCAGGTCAAGTGGTCCCACGTCCAAAAAGTTTGCAGTTATGCTAAAGCTACAGTTTCTCACCAATCAGTTTCAAGCGTACAAGGTATCATGAGATAATCCAAATTTACAATTGATATGCCTCGTAATTTTGATATCTGAGACCAAAGGTCAGGTTAATTTCGTGACCTCCCATTATAAGTCAATGGGGAAATATTTAAATGCTTCCCATTTAAAGTTTATATGTAATATTAGTCCAATTACTTCGGTATCATGGTATTAAAGGTTATTATTGATGTTCCAATTGTATGTTTTGATTCGTGATCCCTATGAGGGTTATTTTAGATCATATGAGGTCACCATCACGTGTTTGACAATAACTCGTGACTAGAGATGCAAAAATTCCTCCAAAAACAGGAACCTGCCCCGTCACAGCTCATCATGAGTTGGGACCGGCATCAGGCCAGGCCACATGTGGCAGAACCAGCCGGGCCCGGCATGCAGCAGTATGCATGTCTGTCTACAGCATCATACATTTAACTATAATTTCACCCCC
>JARBER010050092.1:0-12074 GCA_030265075.1 Balanus glandula | reverse complement strand
CACACGGCCCGTACCGTATCCCAGGCGACCCTCCCCAGGAGTCACACATCCCACACGGCCCGTGCCGTGTCCCCAGCCGACCCTTCCCTGGAGTCAGACATCCCACACGGCCGGTACCGTATCCCAGGCGACCCTCCCCAGGAGTCACACATCCCACACGGCCCGTGCCGTGTCCACAGCTGACCCTCCCCTGGAGTCAGACGTGCTGTGTCCCCAGCCGCCCCTTCCCTGGAGTCAGACGTCCCACACGGCCCGTGCCGTGTCCCAGCTGACCCTCCCCTGGAGTCAGACGTCCCACACGGCCCGTGCCGTGTCCCCAGCCGACCCTCCCCTGGAGTCAGACATCCCACACGGCCCGTGCCGTGTCCCCAGCCGACCCTCCCCTAGAGTCAGACATCCCACACGGCCCGTGCCGTGTTCCCGTGTCCCCAGCTGGTCCTTACCTGGAGTCAGACATCCCACACGGACCGTGCCGTGTTCCCAGCTGGTCCTTACCTGGAGTCAGACATCCCACACGGCCCGTGCCGTGTTCCCGTGTCCCCAGCTGGTCCTCACCTGGAGTTCGAGGAGCGCACGTGATGCGGCCACCCGAATGGCAGGTAGAAGCAGTCCCCCTTCTGCAGGGTGACGTTATACCAGGGGATGTCCCGCAGGCCTGGCGACAACAGCAGCATCGTCAACACAGCTCAGACGGCCCCAGGGTGCGACACACCCGGCAAACAGATGTGCAAAAACCTGCCTACTTGCATACCATCGCACGTGACAGTATAGGGATATTAAGTCAGGAAGCATAAATAGCGATTCCAAACTGAACCGAAACAACGTCGTGCCTAACAGATGTTTTTTCACGAAAGTGGCAGCTCTAAAAGAGTCGTACGGACTCCAGCATTCACATAGTATGTTTTTTTTCTTAAAGATTGCCGTTGATTGGCCAGTCATAAGAGCTATCATAATCTGTTTACTAAAAGCTGCCTACGTGCGCCATTATTTGTAGGTTGAAGATCCCCTGCAAAAGCTCGCGCTCTTTTGTTCTTCAGTGATCATGTCCGTCCATGCCCGTAGATGAGATCCGTGTGGCACCGTTGAGGGAGCGTTCTGTATATGCACGTGACAGCCTGATAGGGTTTTGCACCTCTGCCAGCAAACACTGAGACAGGCGCAGCAGCTAGCTGGGGCCTGCCACGAAGGCGGACCATACAGGTATGGCCTGAGGGTTCAAAAAGAGAGCTGATTAGTTGCTCCAGAGACGGACCATACAGGCACGGCCTCAGGGTTCAGACAGAGAGCTGAGCAGCCACTCCAGAGATGGGCCATACAGGTATGGCCTGAGGGTGCAGAGACGGACCATACAGGCACGGCCTCAGGGTTCAGAAAGAGAGCTGAGCAGCTGTATCAGGCCAAACGCCTGGCGTACCCCGGTCATAATTTGCTGACATTTCATCTGCATTATCAAACCGCATATCACAGCAGCAAAGCATTTAAATGTTGCTGTGTATGCAAATCAACGTCAACCCTTGTGTCACTGGTGATGCACTTCCAGGAAGGGTGATACTAGGTACATAATGTGTACACTCTACATAACTGTTGATCAGCTCACAGCAGTAAAAATGCTGCAATGGTACCCGAGGTTAAGTTACGTGTCGTAACTGTACCTTCATCAACGATCATACAGCACTTACTGGTTGGCCAAATAAACTGTAACCCAGAGAAGTCGCTGTATTTCGATAACTTAGAAACTTTCATATTTCGTTGTTTATCCGTGGTAGAGGACGCAATGGCACGTTACCATGACAATCCACGAGGCAAAACATTCAATAACATGCGTAATCGAGGGATGGAACACTTTTGTGCCCCTCCCACATATTTTTCGTAGATAGCTCAAAAACGAAACGACGCAGGATGTTAGATTCTGTGTGAAATTTACAACACAATAGCAGATCGTATGACGCAAACAATTGAAAATCTGTTAGTAATTTATAACGTTATATGGATTTGACTTCCAAGATGGCGACTATAATTGAGGTAGGAGAAAAGAGATATATTCGGAACCTTCAACCAGATACTGATCATTCGAACGCCATTCGGTAGCCAAGTCAACACAATTATGCAGACCTTGCCCGTGACTTGTGACGTCACACAGGTAAAATTCCAAAAATGGAGAAATTTGCCCAGATTTGATCTTCATGACCTCATTTGATATATAAAATATTCACGTAAGGTTACCAAAATTTTACAAAATGTGGATTATTACAAGACCTATCTATACTGTAAGTTGAGTCGAGATGGGGCGCGTCACCGTCGACCAGATCAGCCGCACAGTGGACCATCTGCAGCACTTTCTACTGCCGCGCATCCGGGACCGCCACGGAGATAACCTGGAGCGTATGATGGGCATAGGATCGCGACCCCACGGTGCGAAGTTGCTGATAGTTACTACTAATGTAGTTTTGCTATTGAATTGCGATGCGAATGATGCATCAGTCTCGACCGTGCAGTGAAAACATGTTCCGTTATTTAAGAAAATGTGGGTTACATTTTACACACAAACACGTTCCGTGCTATAATCCATGTGGCATTCATCCTCTAACCAGCGAAACTCCCGCAGCGTTTCTTTTTAAGCTCCCTGATAGAAAATGCGTCATTTCGTGATCCTCTGGCATCGGGGAGGGCTGACCGCTCGACTGCGTCAGTCTGACGTGCAATGGGCGGCAGTCGGACTCAGCCGGCCGAGTAGCGCGAAAATAATCCAAATATAGCCGCCCGTTGCCGTGGATTGTTCCAAACATACCTTGATTTGTATTAGCATTCAGGACAAATCGCGTTGGAAGGGCAAAATCCTGAGTTGCCGTGAATTTAACATGTCCTCGGTTTTATCAACATTTCGCACAAGTTGTGTCGAAAAGTGAACGCTGAGTGGTACAGCGGCACGCAATGAAAAATGAGCAGGCGCTGATAACGGAAGGGGAAAATTACTTGAGGCATGATGGTACGGATCGCGTGACGGCACGGATAGCGTAGCTCGGGACGTGCTGATACACAAACAAAGCTAATTGTTCTGATGCCTGTTCTATTGCAACCTGTATGCAAACGACATACTTATCTACGCTTACATCCTTGCAATCTAGACGAGCTATATAGGTAAAAAGTACATATCGGGGGATCCAAAGTGCATATGGTAGCATGGACGTGACTTTTGCTACTTGCCCACAAGGTTCCGCGTTAAAGGAACACTTTTGAAGCCAAAGTTTCGATACTTCCTTCCAAAGAAACATCCCAAAGAAAAGTTAAATTAGAGAAATGAGCCTTGAACATTTCCTTTCGATTTACGGGACCAAAGTACGGGACCCTATCAACGATTCGAGTTATTAACCCATGTATCATATCTTGTACCCATATTAACACGTTTCAGCGAAGTTTATGATACCTCAACTTGGCTAATAAGCGAAAACATGCACACACCACAGATATGATGCTGCCATATTTCGATATCTGGTGAAAATTTGGAGTACCCGTGTCAGTTTTTGTGCCCTGGTACAAACTGCAGGGTGTTCTGTTGGCAGTTCCAGCACTCAACTTCTCAACATGTGAACACCCAATAAGAAATAACTATTCCTGCTTTATTCACCCTGAACAATCAGTTAGGGTCAAGGCGACACCAAACAAGCGAGAGAAGTACAAATGAAAAGAAAAGAGAAATGATAAACATGGGTATTGGGCAAATGTTTAATTGCATAGATACACAACCCATGCGGCCATGCATGATGGACTTTTTACTTTATGAACTAGTGCCGGACGATCAGATATTATGGGGTCCGCCATATCGCTGTTATGGCTAAAAAAATATTTTGTTTCGATTGAAGTGACCTATTGGCTATTCCTGCTCTTTGTCGGACAGAGTGTATTCAGCGAACAAATGTCAAGGGGAACATTGAAAACGGTAACCACAACAATAGAAGTACTGGAATGAATGACGTCGAGTCTGGCGCCGGGAACGGCACTTTTCCGGTGCTTCCACCGTCGCCCCCGGACAAGCGATTTATGACTGCTGTTACCGACAAATGTTCAAAGTAAAACCATTGCCAGCGGACGTCACTAAATCATTCCTTAAATCGAGCTATGTGAATGCGTTGTCAAAGGCAAAGGCTTTCTCGCAAAGCATCAGGGTTCACACTTCCCATCCTTTATCGTTCGCATGCATGAATGCAGCGATCAAGCTTATATATGTCATGTTATACACGGGACGCGGACAATAAATTAGGCAGTTTCAGAGCGTGCTTTTAGCTGATGTAAGGGTGCTTGATTAAAGTGAGCAAAGTGTATAAAGGCATGAACTGTTTATTGTGAGGACTTCGCGCCGGGCGGACTCCGGGATAAATTTGAGATTTCAACAAGCTGCCGATAAATCTCTGCTATCCGGGTAAAAAACGATATTCTTGTAAACTAGCTGCTGGCGAGGACCCTTAACTAATTGTGTGGATAGAAAGGTCAACAAAAGGCACACAACGTGCTGTTTCTTGAGATTATCCTCAGAGAGGGTGATATTTTGCCCCATTTCTTCTTTGAGGATGGTCTGAGGGTGAATGCCGATGCATACAGCCAAGTGATGAACACGGTTATCACGCCAGTGATGGAGGGCATCACAGGACACTGACATTATGTGTCTCAACTGGACGTTGAACCTGCACACAACGCAAAAAGACGGAGCCATGGTTGACAAAGAGCCTGAAGAGATTCTGGCCGAAGAACATTTCACCACTAGCTCCCATAACTGCACTCTTTGCGAATACTTTGTATGCGACCTTTGTGAAACAGAAATCAACAAACATTTTCACAATAATTGACAGACCGTCAAGAACAAGATCACGGAGGTCGTGGCAAGCTTGTGCACGTACAAGACCACGGTGACCAATGCATGTAGTAGGTTGTGCAGCCGAATCGATCGAGTTGTAAAGGCTACATGTGTATTCGTTGATTGAACCTGCTAGACTCCTAGAGAATAACGTATGAGCATGTTTGCGAAATTTAAGGTCCATAGATTTATTTTCATGGAAGTTACGGCCCTTTTAGTGATTTCGTAATAGTTGTCCTAATTTATCGTCCGCATCCTGTATATTGTATAATGTATATGGAGGCATACTGTCAATCAACAAAAAGGAATACTAAAATACATAGCGTAGTCAACGTAGGCAAGGAGGTCGTCCCAAAGGGTGTCTTACTACGGTATAAACAACTTTTGTTCACGCAAGCTACCCACTCAAAACGGGGTGCTCCTTTCTTTACACAATAAAATATGCTGGCTAAATTTGGTTTCCTACAATAAACTTTGGTCCCCGGGCCTTTGGATGTCAATGATCCCTACCGAACATAAAAAAATCAGAGTCAAATCCAAATTCAAAACTAAAATCGTCGACACTTCTGCGAGTGCACATTTGAAAACTCCGTGGAAAAGAATACACCTTTTACAAGGTTGAGATGAAATGCTTACAAGTTAATGCCTTTCGTTCAGAGTCAAAACCTCTATGAACAAAAAATGAGTGTAAATACAGAACTTTAACTTGTTTTACGTCGATTATGTATGAAACGAAAAGTGTTAACTATAGGGCATTTCCACCGAATGCAAATTCTACTCAAGACAACTTCCAAATGAGCACACGCGAATGTCTTTACAACTTTGATTTTTGAATATTCGGTAGAGCCCGTAAGAGACACTGTTTTTTTATGTCCCGGACAGGGTGGGGGCAGAACAAAGTTAAGAGAAGTGGACCAAATTTGATCCGCATATTAATTGCGTAAAGCAGCGCTCCTTTTTGGGTGGCAAGCCTACACATACAATTTCGCTGACAATCCGAGTTACCTCCTGATCTGAAATGTTGTTGAATGTTGAAACATAAAGATGTAAAGATGGATTTTGTATTTTAGTTGAGTCTAGAAGAATCGTATAACGAAGAACGGAGATGTATGTGAGAAACAGAAGAGACGCACACTGAAGACAAGTACTGGAGAGCCGCTGTTCAGTTCAGTTTCGCACAACTTCCGGCAGCGTCACTGCTGCAATAGACAACTGCACTCACGCAGGACTATCAGTTCATAAATACACCGGCGTATACCACCCCGGGGCGTAGTTGGTAGAAGCGTCCGCGTTGGGGCTGGGAGGTCCTTGGATTGAAAGTCTGACCGATGAAAGTATTTTCCTCGACCGGCTCCTACCCAGGAGATGGCAGTAGCGGGGAGTGTTCACTCCGTCGCGGGGTTAACGCTGCGCCAGACAGCGCTCGCGGCTGCTGGGACACGGGCCTGGTCCGCCTTTAAACAGATCCTTCGGTCCAGTGGCATGTTCCGGGGGAACGGCCTCGCTTCATGTCCCGGAGCAGTAGTCTAGTTCGCCGGGCCCGAGAAATCGGGATAGTTTCAGTGTGAGCACCAGTGCCACCTGGGGTCACTGACAGGAAGCGTGCGGTCACGACTGTCCCGCTAGGGTCCGGTGCCGAAAACAATGAACCAGTGCCGTGTATATAATGTGTGTGCGTGTGCGTGTGCGTGCGTGCGTGCGTGCGTGCGTGCGTGCGTGCGTGCGTGCGTGCATGCGTGTGTGTGTGTGTGTGTGTGTATGTGTGTGTGCTACTAATGACATAAAGCTCAGGTTGGGCACCAAAATATCTATAAAAATACACCGGCGCGTTCGGGACGCGGGGCAGAGTCTCAAGCCGTCGAGAACTTCTCTCGGCGGCGTTCGGAAGTAAAATGATGTGGCCGGACCGGGCCACCACGCAATTCACAGATCTAACAGAAGAATACAAGTAAAAAATTACTATGCCGAGATTGTACTTCCAAATTTGACATTAGAAACGATGGAGTCCTGCTCTCGCGCAGCAGCTCGCGGTATCCGAGGCGCGGGGACAGGCCGCACTACTGGCAGGCGCAGCTGTCCTACCGGTAGACATATGCCCCATAACTAAGTTATAATGATGCCCCGGCACTCGGGTGGCTGCGCATTCCACTCGATCTGCGGCGGCTAGCCGCGCTGGGGACCGTCAGAAGTTGCATTTTATGACATCCTAAAGGACACGCACGCACCCCTCTTTCAGGAAACAGACAACCTTCAACATTAGTTTCGAACTGAGATAGCAGTTGTGTAGCCCGTGACGAGAATCCTCTAAGTCTCAGAGCTTTCGGCTGAAAATACACTCTTCCCGAAGATATTTATATTTTCGTGAAAGAAATCCAGAACCCAGAGCTAAGAATGCAAATTATGCTTTCCAGAGCACACCTGCATGCAGAGGTAATACAATCAGACCACCATAGACCAATCAGAATCAGCCAATCAGCTTGCAGCTAGAGTTTGGCGCATCTATCGCGTGCTAGCGTGCAGACTACAGCATAGTTCTGATTGGCTAAGCAGCATGGGCTTTATTTGAACACTGAGTCAGAGGGTATGTATATAGTTTTTGGTAGTATGATAGTTAACATTCAAATCATGCAAACATATTTAAATCAATTCACTTTTGATTCACCATTGAAACAACATTGAATAACATTTTGATTCAATCAGCGTCGTTTCTATGCAAGATATGATTGAATCATGATTCATTGATCATATTAATCGGATAATTGATTCTTCTTTGATTCGAGGAATTCGGATTGAACGATTCCAATTGATTCAATCGTGGTCGGATCCATAAACAGTATGTCACATGATGCTACATGCAATCTCTGATAGGATTGACTCACCTGGAAATCTGTACATGTCTACCCTAGTGACGTCCACCGAAGAGTAGAGTCCCTCCATGTGATCAAAGTCAATGTGGTGAGCATCATCCTGAAAAGAAACCATACGATATCAGTCATGCAAGACTAATCAGTCACCTAAGCAACAAACAGAATACGTAAGTGGAATATTAACAATAAACATACCATGCAAGCATACATGCCAGAGACAAAATTGAATAAAATGTCTTATAAATGAATATTAAATTAAGAAGCAAAGACCAACTTCGGTATTTTGAATATTTAAAAAAGATTTGCTAAAGCATATTGCAAATTATATTTTTATCAATGCAGATGCACCCACCACATCGACAAGGAAGAACTGTTTATGTCCATCGAGCAGGCAGTTGATGTTGTCCATTTCGTCGTAGTGGAGGACAGAGCGTGTGCCGCCGCTGCTGAACCAGAGGACGACATCGACCAGGAGCCGCTGCAGTCCGCCGCACTGCACACTGGGGGGCAGCACCAGGTCCCCTGCAGCACACACAGCAGACACGGGGTAACGGCAGAGGCACACTGGGCGGCAGCACCAGGTCCCCTGCAGCACACACAGCAGACACGGGGTAACGGCAGACATAGCAGACACGGGGTAACGGCAGACACAGCATACACGGGGTAACGGCAGACACAGCATACACGGGGTAACGGTAGACATAGCAGACACGGGGTAACGGCAGACACAGACACGGGGTAACGACAGACACAGCAGACACGGGGTAACGGCAGACACAGACACGGGGTAACAACAGACACAGCAGACACGGGGTAATGGCAGACACAGACACGGGGTAACGACAGACACAGCTGACACGGGGTAACGGCAGATACACTGCAGACACGGGGTAACGGCAGACACAGCAGACACGGGGTAACGGCAGACACAGCAGACACGGGGTAATGGGAGATACACTGCAGACATGGGGTAACGACAGACACATACACGGGGTAACGACAGACACAGCAGACACGGGGTAACGGCAGACACAGACACGGGGTAACGGCAGATACACTGCAGACACGGTGTAACGGCAGACACAGCAGATACGGGGTAACGGCAGAGACAGCAGACACGGGGTAACGACGAACACAGCAGACACGGGGTAACGGCAATCACACAGCAGACACGGGGTAATGGCAGATACACACAGCAGGCATGGGATGACAGCAGAGTTATACATCAGACACGGTGTAACGGCAGTCCACTGCAAACTGGAAGGCAGCACCAGGTCTCTTAAGGCACAGCCGACAACGGAGTCAAATGGTCCTGGAAATGTTTTCAACGAAAGAGTAATGTTTTCCAGTGAGCTTTGACTGAACAAAGGCGAACAGTGTTGATTACAGGGTAATAATGGAGCAGGAACACAAGAGAATTATCACTAAAGAAGTCGGCAAATAAAGGCAGCATATATGGCGAGTGACAATTTACCACGACACAAGCTAACAGAAGATAACTCACCCGTCCTCACCGAAGGTTGGGGGGGGGGCAATACTGCGCCCTCCCCGACGAATATTCTAGATAACGCAGGCCGCAATAGCGCGATCAAGTTGAAACTATGGGTACCTTATCCTACATCAATTTTACACAATCTGTAAACAATTTTTATAATTTGTAGATGTGGAAAATTTAGTGACATCTATTCATAAGACTTTGACGATAAAGCCAGCTGACCTTTAACAGCCCGCACAAAGAACACATGTGAACCGAAATGTAATACGAAAGATCAAAAGATAGCAAGTCGCAAGACGTCCTACAAAATATCCATCTCGTTTTGAATTTTGTTTTGGTTCTCGTGTAATTTTTTAATGACCACAAGCTATTGTGTTTAAATATAGGAAGAAATACATGTTTAAGAACTACATATGAACAATACCTAAGCCCAAATCCAAACTATTGTCTTTATTTTTGACCGACTTTCTGTCCCATAAATATCGTACGTTGTGACATAATTTTTTTGAAAATGTTTTTGTTTTGCTTTTCTTGGCCAGATACAGCATAATTGAATGTAATGCAAATAAATGGCAGCATTGTTTTTCGGAGACAAAACTAGTCTGTAAAACTTTATTTTAAAGTTATCATTTTTAAATTTTGCCTATGTGACCTGACTTGTCCTTAACATAACATTAACGTCACCACAATGAATTTGGATGGTATCATGATTATCATTATCATATTGCGCTTGTGAAACAACACAATAAAACATGTTTTGCATGGCTTTCGAAGAAAAACTAGGTTATTGACTTATTGCGATATGACATTGAACTTGACCTTTCCCAACAATCTCATTTCTACTCTACCGATGTTTAGTATACCTTTGGGATAAGTTTGGGAAATCATTGCCGCATTCAAAGACTCGGGTTGGAAAACATCTCATTTTGGTTTTGAAATTTGGTTTGGATATTATCCATAGGTAGTTATTTTAGACATAATCCGTTTTGTTTTTAAAAGGTAACAAGATAGTTCCCTTAGAACTTTTTGAGAAAAAAAAGTTTGTTAGGATCACAAATCAAAATGGTAAAAATCCGCGACAGCCATTTTGTACAGGATATGATTTCCTTTCCCTTGGCATTTTCGGCATGCAAGCTGCCTACAACCAAACTTATATTATTTTTCACGCACTCACGGTTTTTACATCAAAAATAGCATGACATGATGCTATTAAAACGTCATTAATTTCCAAATAGGTAATTAATTTCTTCCATATTGTATGATAAGGCGACAATTGATGCTGAATAAGGGACTGTAGATTTAAAGTCGATATCTATCATGGTTTTGGAATACCTAATTGATAAATTCCAGGAGGGGTAGATATTACCCCCCCCCCCTCTCCCCAGCAGGGCGAAGGTTAACCTAAAGTGGCATTGAGCAAAATTAAATTTACTAGGATACCGTGCGACTCTGAAATGTCTGCTTCGATGACATATTGCACGTAATTGACTTACGTTCCATTTCTTCCTGGACACTGTGGACCACGTAGAGGTCTTCTTCTTTGTAAACGGAGAGAAACTGAGAAACATTCATGTGGGTAAGACCCAGACTTCTGTCTTCCGTCTTTTTCTGTTCTACGCTCAGCTTCATGCTGCCAAACTCCTGCCTGAACAATGAAACACATTCGTTGTAGAAGTTTCCAAAAATAACAAAGATAGCATCAGAGAAAAATCAATTTATGCCTTCCAACATAAGCAATTGTCCACTGTAGCCCCATGTAGATAGCGATATCTCTTTGCCGTAATGGGATAAGACACCCCAACATTAAACCCTTTGAAGAGCCACTAAAACACTTCCAATATGAATGCAAATGGCACCGTGCAACTCGCCAGGTCTCAGAGAACCAGATTAGCCCTAAGTACCAATACTCAGAAGTTTTGTGTTGTACACCCTAACGTGAAGTGATCGGCTGGTGGCGGTATTGACAGTTCTCCCTGGACCAGGGCCCGGCTGGCCGACCGCTGTCGACTGTCATGGCCGCCTCCGAGAGCCGGCCCCGCTTGGCGGAGACATGGGAGACATCGTGTCGAGCGACTGCAGGGCGCAGTACAGCTCTGGCGTGCAGGTAACGACAGGACATACACTCCGGGACCGGAAACACAATTATAAGAGTTCTCGGTCAGGCTGAAAAATGTTGCAGCTGTCAATCAGGATCGTGCAACAATGTGTCAGATGGATCTCGAACTTAGTTTCTATTTCATAACCCAACATGTTCTTAGCCTGAAGAGCACTGAACAGATACATTGCATTATGCCTGTCATACAGGCATAATGGATACCTGTAGTTTTGTTTGTGAAGTTTCTATTCCATCTGTGTGCAATTTGCGTGCGGGGAGATGTGTCTTTAGACGGACATAAGCTTTACAAATATCCCAGATCCTGTCAGGCGTGAAGATATGTTTTACTGTCCCAGACCCGGTATGAATTCATAGGCAATTGCCGCGCCAGACTGTGTATGCATTTATGGGAATATCATGGCTCCAAAGATGACAGGCAGTCTAACCTCATAAAGCCTTGGGTCACACAAGTAGCCACCAGTGCAGAGTTATGATGAATTGTGCTTTAGGGCGCCTCAACAATTGAGTTACATGGCGCCCATCCAGTGCAGTGATACTGACCTAGTCACCTAGAGGTCAATTCAGTGTTAGACCTAGTCACCTAGTGGTAAATTCAGTGTTACTGACCAATAGCAGTCAGCAGCCTAGAGTGAGAGTCGCTGAGTTCAGACTCCTGTGTCCACCGTCCATTGAGAGGTACTGACCTCAGGTAGGCGTCGGTCCAGAGGTGATAGGCGGGATGACGCTTGTGTCCACTGTGGACGGAGA
>JARBER010049981.1:0-12075 GCA_030265075.1 Balanus glandula | reverse complement strand
CTACCACCTGGAACGGCACGTCACCACCGCTGTCAGAACTCAGAACAGAACACTGCCGCTGCCACCAGTCAGACCTGCACAGCTACCACCTGGAACGGCACGTCAGCACCGCTGTCAGAACTCGAAACAGAACACTGCCGCTGCCGCCGCCACAGCCGGAGCTGCCGCCACAGTTAGCCCCGCACACCTGTAGCGGACGGCACGTCGTAGGAGAGGCGGCTGAGGTCGCGGCATGTCTCTCAGATTGTTGTGCGTTTGTTTACTGGGATTAGAACGTACCGAGCCGACTACTCGTGTCAATCTGCAACCAGAGTGAGCGCCTGAGTGAAACGTAGAACAGTAATCATAGCAAGGCATATACAATATACATGGATGTTAAGCTGGTATTAATATTTGGGTTTTATAGTGGACCGATGACCTGGACGTGACGTGACAAAGCGCCCATACATATATTATTTAACTACAATTGACCTACCGGCTCCCGCACGCAAAGCCACCGCAAAGGTGTAACAAAGATTTTCAGAGTATTTTAACTATTCACAAATAAAGGAGAAACACAACGCATCACATTCATGAAGCGAACTTATTTAATTCGTCATCGGTCAGTGTGTCACCTGGAATGCGCCTGGGATACACACACCACACGTGGTGCGACACGCTGTATAGCACTGCGCCATCTCGACACCAGAGGCCACCACCGTTCGCCGCCCGGTGCCCCCGCCGTCTGAGTCTCTCGCTCGTGCAGCAGCATTAATCCCTGCTGCGGTAGGTTTCCGCTCAGCCGACGGCCGGTCTAGTTCACTGACCAGCCGCGGCTCCGCCAGTCGCACGCGGCACCCCGGGACAGACACAAGAGAGACAGGACCAGCAGCGGACTCTCGCACGCCGCGCCCCAGGAGAGACACCCGAGAGACCGGCAGCAGAGACAGAGACAGCACGTGTACGGCAGAGACAGCGGTGCGGACCAGCACGGCGCCATGGAGATGTGGCGGTTCCAACGCGAGCTGACGGGCCTGCGCGCTGACACCGGGATCGTCCGGCGCTGCAGTCAGACACGTGCAGAGGGCACTCACGAGGCAACCGAGCCAGTCGCCGCGGCACGGCCAGTCGGCGCGGCACGCTGCGTCATCGGTCATCTCTACGACTCGGCCATCCCGTTCCTCTGCGTCGTCCTCTTCACCGCCTGCGTGATGCCGAAGGAGTACGCCCTCCTGAGGAACGGCATCGTCCTCGGACTGTGCGTCTGCTTCGTGAGCCTCAGGTGCTACAGCTTCTGTCGCGGCTGGGCGAGCGCAGCGCAGGTGCCCGGCTGTGCCCGCCCGCCGACCAAGCCCGTCGACTCTGAGGACCCGCCGCCCCCTTACGACTGTGCCGTTCAGATCCACAGCGACCAGCCTCCACCAGGCTACACTGAGGCGGTACAACTGCAGAGGCACCAGCCGCCACCCCGCTACACTGCGGCGGCACAACTTCAGAGCAACCAGGCGCCGGCCAGCGACAATGAGGCGGTCCAGACCAACCAGCCGCCGCCCCACTACACTGAAGCGGTACAACTCCCGACCAACCAGTCACCACCGCGCTACACTGAGGCGGTCCAGGCCCGTGGTTCTGCTGGCCGGAGGTCACGGTGACACTCGGCAAGACCGGGGACACCGTCTGAGACGGAGGACCGGGTAGAGGGGACAGCCGTAGAAGTGTGCCTCCTCGGTCGTAGAGACGCAGCGGCACTCGGCAGGGCAGGGGACACTGTCTGAGACCAAGGACCAAAGCTAGCTATCAAATCATCAGGGGATTCATTTGATGTTGTGATTCGTGACTTGCAGGCTGGAGAAGTACGGCAAAACGAACGCTAACTAGTATATTGTAACCAACATTGTTATTTGTAAATACAATACATTTAAGTTCTAACTCCCATAAATATTTCGCTGAATATTCCCTGAATACAGACACAGCTATCCCGTCGGTGAAAAGCTGGGCTGCGGAGTCAGAATCGGAGTCGGAGTTAGTCGAAGTCGGTGATTTTTGTCGGAGCCGGTACAATTTTGCCGACTCCGACTACGGGGCAAGTATTTTAGAGCCCGTGGACAATGCCATCGGTGGCGATGACTGAATAAATGATGCCCCTTTGACTAAGCTTGGTTCGATTCCCTTGCCAATCAATCGTTTTAACTCATGAAGTAGGCAGTGGTACCACAGAGTTTGAAAAGGAATATGTGACGGCCTGTCATTGAATATGGATCCAAATTAATACCGACTGAAATTTAACCCGCCATTAACTGGGATCTCAGCGAACGCCATAAACCATGGGAAGGCGAATATGGCTCATGGTTATATTCTGAACCAATGATCGCATCGAGTCGTTACAGGTGGCATTCGAAATCTCTCAACAAAAGGCGTCTAGAACCTACTCCAAGCTTTCAACATTAGGGTGACGTGTCAGGTCGCGACCAGGTCAACAATCAAAGCCGATGTTTGTGAATGCCTGGGCCGGATTCTTTTTGCGCAAGGCCTTCAATTTCAACCATTGTCACTTAAAGTGCTCCTAAAAGATATCATACATCACATCCTGCATATGGGATTGCTTGCACAGGCCAAGGTCTGGTCACAAACGGCCACTATGCACAAAAGATCTACGAATGTCAGGCGACACATAAGCTCTAATGGATTATTTTACCCAACGATAATTAGACAGTTTTAACACGTCACCTTATTTGAATGGGGTTAATGCCAAGCTCATGTCAGTCAGGGCCCCAGCCAGTCAAAAGTTAGTTTACATTATGATAGCATGTTAAGTCCGATGATATAGCTGCCCAGTGTTACAGCAACTTAACCTATACCCATACTAGAAACAAATACATGTTACTGCCGACATGTCTAGCGTAACTCACCAACTGTGCCAAAATTTCAGCGCAGCGCTCAGCGTAAATCACTGATTGCGCCGATATTTCGGCGCAGTGTTGAGCGTTAATCATTGTTCGCGCCAAAAATTCGGCGCAACGTCCAGCGTAAATCACCGATGCAAAAATTTCGGCGCAACATCCAGTAGAGATGCAAAAGTTTCTCCAAAAACAAGAGCCGGCACCGGCCCCGTCACAGCTCATCATGAGTTGGGACCGGCATCAGGCCCGGCCACATGTGGCAGAACCGGCCAAGCCCGGGGTACAGCAGTATGCAATGTGCATTGTGCAATGTGCATGTCTACAGCATCATACATTTAACTATAATTTAACCCCCGAACTTGTGCTGAGCCCGGCATGGGACTGGCAAGCCTGGATTCAGACACAGCATCAGGCCCGTTGGTCCAAATTGGGGTCAAATTTGGGAAAACTTCCAAATTAGTTTAAGTTGGAATGATTAGAACTGCTTTAATGAGAGAAACACGATGGTACTAACAGCATTTACTTAATTTAATAACATTTATAGCATTTAACATTAATAGCATTTAATAACAGCCATTAACAGCCTAAAATAATAAAAATTAGTAGGTAAAAAGTTATTGACGAAATAACTTTTGCTAAAAACGGGTTTGTTTACATTTGATGACCTTTGCAGCCAACACTATAGACCTAAGCTCTTGTGATGAAGTTAGTGAAAGAGCATTGACACGGCTTTCAGTTGCTTCTTAGATTCTCAAATAGCTATCATAGGTTCCGAGATAATGGCAACGATTCCTGAGAAATTTCATATTTAGGCGATTTTGACTATAATTGGTGACGCCATCTGACCTTGAAAATATGTATCCAAGGTCGTGAAAATTTCACAAAATGTAGCTCCTAAAGGTCCCAACCTACCTATCAATTGTTATTATTCTAGCTTTAAAGGGAGCCGATATGAGAAGTGTGGGGCGGGGGGTGGGCGATTATGCTCCCCCTCCCCAGACAGATTCGTGAACTTTTAATCCGTCCAGAAATAGGGTCCACCCGATAGCTCAGTCGATAGAGCGCTGGGCTTGTGACCCAACCGGTAGTGAGAGCCCGGTTCGAGCCAATTCGGCGCTCGCTATTTGCTCCAGACTGGGATGGCTGCGGCCGGTGGCAGCGGCCGCACTCAAGGTCAGTTGACGTCTGTGAGCGGGGCGGACCGTGTCCGGCCATGTGGGCACGTTAAACTTTCGCCTTAAACTCTGCCCAGTACCTGGAATTTCCCGACCGAACGGTAGACGTCAGGACCTGCGGAACATGCTCTGCTTAGCGTGGGCTCTGACCTCGTCAATCCGTCCATTCAAAACGTTCGGACTAAATTTATAAAAATTCAAAAAAGTATCCGGTGTTTGTCACAAAATGTAGCTCCTAAAGGTCCCTACCTACCAACCAATTGTAATGATTCTAGCTTTAAAGGGAGCCTATATCAGAAGTGTGGGGCGGGGGGGGGGGGCGATTATGGACTCCCCTTCCCAGACATATTCGTGAACTTTTTATCCGTCCAGTAATAGGGTTAAGAAGTCTCCAGTAAAGGATATGTTATTATTAGCCTGTTCTGCACTGGCGGATCTGGGTAAAAGTTTGTCTAGCATTTCTTCGTAGCGCATTTCTACGTCTCGCGTTTTTCGTCTCGGATTTCTTCGTATTGTCTAATCATCGTCTCACATTCCTTCGCATCCGCAAAACTTCGTCTATGAAAATATTTGTTCGAAAATCCTCGTCCGCAATTCTTTGAACAAAATGTTTGTCCCTGTGTGATGTGCCCTTTCGTCAGGTCACACTTTCGCCTGCCTTTTTTCGTCAAACATATTTTCATTAACAGATTTTCGAATTTCGTTCGCCGTTTTTCTCGTAGCTGTTTTCTGTTTTCGTCTAAGCATTTTTTTCATCCACACATTTTTACATGTGCATATTTTCGTTTACGCATTATCGTCTATGTTGGGTTAAATCAAGGCTATACATTCAGGTAGGTTGTTCCACCCGCAGACAGTGGCAGTAGGTCGCTTGATTTATTTGTTTAGCATTTGTATTCCTACACGCATCCACATTCCACATTCGGCCAGCATTGTGCGTTGTAACGTCACATGGTCACGTGATAGTTACGTGGTGTGCGTCAGAGATCCGCCGGCTCACGTGGTATCCACGTGACCACCAAGCGGCATATTGCCACTTTGGCTTACTGTATAAGTGGCGGAACGGAACCCCCTTGGCTAGATGATGTAACGAAAGTTATGCGTAGACAAGAATGTGCACAAAGGAAAAAATGGTCAGACAAAAGACAACACAACTACGAATCGGGGGACGAAAATTTGCGTAGACGATACAATGACGAAACGAACAATATGATTAGTACAAGAAACATTACATGAACGAAAAGACGTACAGACGAAAAATGATGACAGAAAAAGGCGGTACGAAGAACTGTTATGGAATCGTTTGACGCAGATTTTGGGGCAAAGGATTGCTGACGAAGATTTGCGAAAGAAGAAATGCGCACGAAGATTTGCTTATGAATATTTGCGCACGAAAATTTACGCACAAAGATTTGCAGATGAAGATTTGTGGCCGAAGAATTGCCAAGACAAATGTGTGCGTGCTCTCTGAACTTCAGCTCAACGTCAATGTGCAACCCCAGGCAGCGTTGGATTTTTGGCCGCTTCCTGGTCCCGGTACTTTGCTGTCTTCAGTGAGTTACCCCCGTTTCGGCCTCAGCCCTTCGGATCCAGCTAATCCCCGGGTCATGCTGTCGCGGTATTGCCCCGTGAAGGTGCAAATTTTGTCCACAACTGAGCTGTATTCTGGACTCAAGAATAGATCTAGATTATCAAATATAACATAATTCCAAGTAAAAAGTACCACGCTAAATATACCGTCTTATATTCTGCAGTCCAGAATATGATTATTCTGGGGTTCAGAATATATGTCATTTGTGAAAAGTTTGCATCTCAACTGGTATATGCTTCGGTGGCGTTCGCTGAACCCGAAAGACTGAGGCCAAAACAAGAGTAACTCACTGAAGAGAGCAGAACACCAGACCAGAAAACGGCCAGAAATCCAACACTGTCCCCAGGGTTCTCCTCTTCTTGTGCAACACTCGGCTGGGCTCCTCTCATCGTGTAGTGGCAGCTTGGATTATTCCGACCAATGTGCAGGACCTTGCATTTCCTCTCGTAGAAGGGCAGTTGCCAGGTGTCAGACCATCTGACCAGGACCTCCAGGTCGGCTTGCAAAGAGGAGGCGTCACTTGGAGTGGAGACGATGGAGTACAGCTTCGTGTTGTCAGTGAACAGTGAAATGGGAGAGTAGACCAGACCAGGCAAATTGTTAATAAACACGAGCAAGAGTAGTGGCCCAGAACAGAGCCCTAGGACACACCACTCCCGACATCGGTCCAGTCTGAGACATATCCATTCACAGCCACTTGCTGTCTTCTTGCTGTCAAAAAGGCCTATATCCATGAGTAGAGTTTTCCAATGGCGCCATGGCCATAGGAGCGAAGTTTGAGGAGCAAACGCTCGTGAGGTACAGAGTCGAAGGCCTTCTGGAAATCTGGATACAGTATGTTAACGGGGTTTCTGCTCTCTATGGCCTTACTGCAGTTATCAAGAACCTCGATTTACTGAGTACAGACTGTTGCAGGTAAACTGAGACAAAACTGAAATTCACATTACGGATTCCTTAATCGGAAGAATATGCTGAAATTTATACATCACATTATTTTAACATTACTCTTGCACGTGAAATCAAAATTGTGGTAATCACACGTAGTGCGGTCATGAAAGAATGGCGCAGTAGCACTATTGCTGAACTGGTCTGCACCGGGCAGGGCACAAAGGGTCCCAGGGTACTCAGGGTACAAAGGGTCAAATTAATGTCCCAGGGTACTCAAAATCCACAGTGTACCGAGCTGTTGTGACTATTGGGGCTGGAGGAGATGTTGCTTGACTTCCCAATGCACCTCGGAGTGACCGCAAGCGAAACCCGACGTTCCTGGACGGCCTGAGGTCAGTGCATTCCAAGCCGAAGACCCAATGGCAATGCTGGCACGTGACCGTCACGTGAGCAAGAGCATCATAAGAAGAGCTGTCAGGGATGACATTGGCATGAAGTCCTACGGCAGAAAGCGGCAGAACCTTCTGACGGAGCGAGGAAGCGAGATTCGCAGGGAGAGAACGCCGAAAGTTTTGGACCATCCCAAGCACCACGGGGGTGACGTGAGGGTACTTGTCGATAAAAAAGAGTTCGTGTTAGAAGAGGTTTCTAACCGCCGAAACTCTTGGGCATTTGCCTGTTGTCCTGCTGATGTATCTCCGGTGATGAGGAGCAAGCACTCTGCATCAGTACTGGTGTTTGGAACCGGCGCGAGCGATGGTCGGGCGATGCCCCCTTATTTTATTCCGCCTGGGTAAGTGTCAGCACGAATTACTACTTGGCCATCCTGGAGGAGGCCCTTATCGTCTGGATGATAACGCACTAAGATCTAAACAAGGTCATGTTAGTGTGGGACTCCGCGGCAGCTTATGCTTCACATAGGGTGCAGGATTTCTTGAGCCGGAGTATCTCTCTATATGTCCCAAATGATATTTGGCCCTCCAACTCACGAGACGTCAATCCGTGCGACTTCTAGATGTTGGGCGTAATTGAGGAGAAGTCAGACTCACACGCTCCGCTCATGTCAGCGTTTCGAACCTGACCAAATCCCTCACGATGGTAGCGAGCAACATAGACCCGGAGGGAACCTAGCGCGCGTGCTCCGCTTTCTGGGGCCGCATAGTGAGGATGCCGGACGCCAACGCGACCATATTCAGTAGGAGTGTACAACAAGCATAGTAAAACATATGTGCAAAGTTTGATATTCCAATCTTTTCATTTGCCAGAGTTATAACGCTTTGTGTAGAGGCGTGGAAAATTCCCAATTTACCTGCAACACCCTGTATTACACAGATGCTTGGAGGGAATCCATGCTGACTAGAGGACAGGAGCTGGGCGTCAGTCACTTAGATGCTGAAAAAGCTCATTTCAGATCATGGACTCGAGCACCTTACAGGTCACTGACGCTAGACAAACTGGGTGGTAGTTCCCTGGATCGCACCTGACCCCCTTCTTAAAGATGGACACGAGTCTACCCAGTGTCCAGTTTCGGGGTAGCGCACCAGTATCAAGCGACCCACAGTTCAGGAGCACCATAGAGTACTGACACTGAGTGAGTTGCGAGCTTCTAGCAACACGCGTGCGTGCACGTCGTCACGTCCAGGGGCACTCGCGGTGTTGAGTGGCCTGTTTCCGTTCAACTCTTATTGGCATTATCATGATGTCAGACAGTTCTGGTGAGGGACTCAGGTGTTGAGACTGCTCAGACAGCTCTCGTGTGCCAACCGCAAACACAGGCATGTCATGAAGCTGCTCACGAGTGAAGACGCTGCCAAAAAAAAAAAAAAAAATGTTTAGGATATCTGCCTTAGCCACATTTCTACTCTCTAACTCCCCAGTGTCACTGCAGAGGTCTCCTATTGTCTGCTTGGTCTTCAGATGAGAATTTGAGCACCTCCAAAAAGCTTTTGGATTTGACTGGAGATCTGAGACCAAATGGATTCGAATCGAAGTTTTGATGGAATTTCCTTGTTAGAACATCATGCTTGTTCCTGCAAGTTTTGAATCTAGTGGTGGTGGGTGTGATATGGTGATATAGCGTGATGTGGTGGGTCCTGATAGTGAACATTTTCCTTGCATAGGTGGTTCTCATGCTTCTTTAACCCAGCACCGACTGTGGTATTTTGCCACCCGCGATCCGCTGGGGGAGGGGGGGGGGTGCTAAAAGTGGCACCCCCTGCTATCTTACAAACCAAAGACTGCAGTGAGACGTGCAAGGCGGCTATCGAAAGGTCTCAATGAGCTTAGTCTGATTAAGTTTTCAAATTTGTTTTTTAAGGTCACAGGTCAGGTCAAGGTCACATCAAAGGTCAAATTTGATATATGTTTTTTTTTTCTATATGTTTACTGGAATGCTTTATATTGCATTATATTGGTATTATACTTCTTTAGTTCTATTCATCTTATCTACTTTTTCAATATCTTAAAAGTTTTGTAGCATGATGTTGATTAAATAAATAAAGGAATAACAAATTAAAATTGTGTAAATCTGAGACAACCATGTTGAAGAAATTTGATTTCCTTTGATTTTACTTCTCTGTTTGCATTTAATTCATTAGTTTATTTTCTATGACTTCAGACATTCATTGCTTTTCCACACATCAACATGTCATATTCCAAATTAAGCCAAATAAATAACAAAATATGAGAAGACAATTTACACTGCATAAATTTTTGAAATTTGTATGTTGATATCCATCATAGTTTTTGGTATGGCAGAAAAACTGGGAGTTGAGAGTGAATACTGTATGCAACTGCAACCCCAATCAAGTCACAGTTTAAATATAAAGTGCATTTAGTTTTGGTGCAAAGCTGGGGAAATTTCAGTGAAAATTTGAGTGAGTCCAAATTCAGCACCTGCTGGCTTGTTGAGACTGCAGGTCCTCAAGCTGCCGTCACTGTACCACCACCGCTGTTGTGGTGATATGATCACAGTGTACCAGGTGCTGCGGCACAGAGTGGACGTTGATGTGACAAAGTTCTTCAGCTCAGCGACCACTACAACCACCCGTGGACACAAGTGGAAGCTGCTGAAACCCAGAGCTGTCTCCAGAGTCTGATAGAGTGCCTTCTGTGTGTGCATGATCAACGAGTGGAACGTGCTGCCACCCTCGGTTACTGACGCCCCCAGCATTAACGCCTTTAAGGCTAGGCTCGACCAACACTGGGCACATGACACATTCTATGTACACATAAATGACTGAGGGAGATAATCTTGCTAGGAGCTTGATAGTGTTCAGATCCATGAGGCCAAGTGGCCTTTCTAAATTCCGCTCTTTGTAAGTATAAGTAAGTATTGTTGAGAATTTCAGCATGTGTTTTTTTTTAGTGTAGTCCTATACACACACCATGCTTCTACTAGGAAACAGTGCATTGAATGCAAAACATTTTACTCTACCTAGCTATGGTCTAAGTCATAATAGCAAGTTGAAGTTGAAGTGTCCAAGAATAATAACTCACTCACCTGTCACCTGTCATAAGATTCGGATGTGGCTGGATGTTTTTTTTTTACCCTACCTGTCACTCCAGTCTGTGAATGGATGAGATCAAAGGTCACAATAGATACAATTATTATCTATCGAGGATCGCACTTTTCCTCATCCTTCATTTACACTCATTCGACCCCCAGCCTCATTTGGCTGTTCACTTCAACTTTGACTTGGTTGTTGTTCATTTGTTCACAATGGAAAAAGCTGTTTACAAATAAATAATTAAATACTACTGATTGCTCGTAAAAAGCCTTTTAAAGTTCGATGACGCAACTATTTTGAACCAATGGAAAGACGTCCTGGGAGGCTAGTGCTCATCATTCGCTAGCATTTTGCGGTGATTTTTGAAAATGATACTCTTACAAAAGCAAATAAATCAACTAAATACGTATTTATCGAACGGAAAATAATTGATTTTATCGCTTTTCAATGGAGTTTTTTCCTCAAAAATAATTATTTAACTCAAATTTTACATTATATTTTTATTGGTACTTGTGACGTCATTTCGGCATTTGGGTTATCGCTAATTTATCGACGGTATTTATCCACACCGTTTCTAGCGAATTATATCTGCGAAGAAATTTGCTAAAAGTGCTAACTTTTATAAAATTATATGAATTTATATTAAAACACAGCGTTTAAAGAAGTTATTGAAAGAAAATGTGCTTTAAAGTAAAAAATTATTGATAAAAAAGACTTTTACAATTTTGCCGCTAGGTTTGTTCTAACAAATACTTTCCCTCCTTTTTAGTTCTATGTTATCTTATAGAAAAAATACTTAATACTGTAAAAATTAATTTAATCTTAGATATCAAAAATCAACAATAATTATTTGGAATAAAACAGTAGAATATAGAGGAAAAATTCAATATATATTTTTTAACAAAACATTAGTTATATTTTACCGCTAGGGGTAACAACATCGCATGAATCAATTTCGCGGAATAAAGCCAACGCGGTTCTTTGACAGATTCGCGTGTTGTTGGCGGGTTGCAGGCGAGTTTTAATTTTAAGTTAAGACACATTTTTATTCGAAACGATGGCGTCCAAAGATGATGACGAGCAAGAGAAGACCATTGCCGAAGACATCGTTGTCACAAAATACCAGACCGCAGCTGAAGTCACGAACAGTAAGTTCATCAGAAGCATCTGGGAGTGAAAGCATCGTGGGCGCTGGATTTGTCGAAGCACGTTGCGGTCGATGTCTAAGACAATTGTATATGTATTTATGATGTAAATATCAATGTGGCTTTGTAATTTTGCTTCTGTGTGTGTCAGATTAAGGGCACACTTGTGGGTTTTATGTTTGACCACGCCTATTGTTGTATTTTGGCATGTGACATATGGCATGTCTCAAAATCCCACATGGTTTTTACATGCTGAGTATTTTCTTAAAAATTCAAAGATTCAGATTAATTATAAGAACTGTATTGATGGTGATATCCTGCTTTTGCTCTACTATTTAGGGGAAAACTGATGGCAATGAAATGACTATTTTACATATCTCATTTCATCAAAACTGCTCTCAAAACACCAGGATCCTTTTCTATGTTCAAATTTGAGTTTGCACACCACTTAAAAGGCAAGCTGACCAGTTCATAGCAATTTTACAAGTCTTATTTAAATGGATCAGAACACATACCATCACATTTTTTTCTCTCCAATTTGTGTCCGCCCCTATATCTCAGTCGGTAGAGCACTGGGCTTGTAACCTAACTGGTAGTCAGAGTTCTGTTTGAGTCGCTTCGGTGCTTGCTATTTTCTCTAGACTATGATTGGCCTGCAGTTAGTGGTAGCAGCCTCACTGAAGGCCAGTTGACATCTGTGAGCAGACCAGACTGTATCTGGCTGTGTGGGTACATTCAATTTTTGATGATACTTCCCCAATTACCACCTTAACAAATTAGTTAATCCCTATAATATAGACATCAATCGATGGAGAATGACTCATTTACTAACTACAACTCAGGTTTCAAGACATTAGACACTAAACTAATTTTAAACTTAAATAATTA
>JARBER010049980.1:0-19096 GCA_030265075.1 Balanus glandula | reverse complement strand
AGGTGAGGTGAGGTGAGGTGAGGTGAGGTGAGGTGAGGTGAGGTGAGGTGAGGTGAGGTGAGGTGAGGTGAGGTGAGAGGTTGCAATCGTGAGATGGGTAGGAGGGACTACAAGGTCATATATGAAGTGGGGTGGGATAGTCGTAAATATGAGATGAGACGAACATTAGGACACAATTGCACAAAACAATAACGTTTTTCTTTTGCTTGAAACATATTGCCAGTTTGAGGAAAACCAATCATATTCTGAGTTATTTATAGTTTAAAGACCTATTGTGTTTAGATTGTGACATAAGCCAATTACTCCTTTGCTGTGTGGTTTTGTGGGATCGGATTACTCCTCCAACATCACGATTCAAGACCAAAACCAAGAACCTGCCCGGCTACAAAGACAAAGTTGCATACTTAACAACGCGCTAATAAATATCCAATACAACAGTCTTGGAATTGCAGTGTCGTGTGTGAATCGAATCACGGAAACAAATCATAACCCAAGCACTATGCAGAGCTTTACGTAAAAGTTAGCAGTGCCTTGTTTATTGTTCAACGACTTCAACTTTGCGGTGCTTATGACGACATATCTTCCGAGTTTCGCATCATTATGCACCGTCGTAGCTGCAGCTACCAGCGACCCGGAGACCACCTATTGTCACATGAGACAAAAGAGTGTCTCCCGTCTGAAACGACTCACACTGAACACGTTTTTCACGCCTGTCGACAAGAAATATTACCATTCTAGCTATGCGTGGCTTATTTGGAAAAATTCGCCATAGAAATTACTGGCATATCTATACAGCTGTCACCGCGCAGGAAGCGGTTGAGATGCACATTTTTAGCGCACTAATCAGGCTTGAACGGCGTGTGCTCGTTGTGCGAGGTCAATTTAAACACATACTCACGCCATCTGTCCGCAGTATCGACGCCACTCTGACACCTGGATGGATTGGAGCTACTGCTATTTACATTTTGCACACGAATCCTCCGCGCAGCTGATGACGTGCAGCATCTCATTTGCGTTTGGCCACGCCGCTGACACCAAAATTGAATGTCCGTCGCATCACTGGGCTGCGTTTTAAGCGCTGTCCTGTCGTCAAACGTGACGCTATGGACGCTTATCGGCAATAAAAAACGTTCTTAGAATATGTGCGTGTAGCGCGCGGCCCCCTGCATTAAGTGGCTATAGTTGGCTGCGCCAGAATCGTGTTCATCGCATGAAACGAAGGGGCGTTACAGTGGCATAAGTGGCGCGGGTCGAGACACATAGATCGTATCAGACGCAGAGCGCACCGAGCCATTACTGCGTCTGCCATACTGGAGTGATGACGGGTTCAGCCCTGACGAGTTGTGACAGTCACCATGGTAACACTGGTCAGATCTCAACGGCCACGTTCTTCACCGGAATTCTTCACAAATTATATCACTGCAGGAATCTGTTGATCGAAGCGTGCATAGTCCTTGTAAGCCGTCCATTGTGCGTAAAAAATGAAATAAAATTGATTTGCAAGGATACTTTTTTCGGGAGTGCATTCAAAGTTATTGAGGATTATGGGTACCTATATTTGGAACATTTTCAACTTAATGCTATACATTACATAATTCTGCGTTTTTCGCCTGATATATGCACCATTTAGCTGGTTGACATCGAGCGGACGGTTCCAATCAACAATGCAAGCGGATACGTAACAAATGTGTTCACGAGTCATCAAAGTCACTTCAATATTCTAGAACTTAACACAGTTCATAGCTTTTTATAGTTGTATCATATCTCACATCACTGAAAAATATCAGGGGTCGAACACATAATCATTTGATCGGTTCCACACAGCAGGTTACTGCATCGGTCGTTTCCGGCAACCTGTCCTAGTGTTTGCGCAAAGCGCAGCTGTCACCTGAGGACCGCCGGAGCGGGGATCAGCTCTTGACAGGGCCGAGTTGTGAATTTTTCATCAATTTACCCCGTTGAATAATCGATTGTCATCTGGCAGCCGGCAGCCGGGAAGCAGCGTGTTCCTGTCTGCTGCGCGCCGTTATCGGTGACATTCGGACCGCTAATGGACCGAACAATGCGCATTATTCACGTCACGTCACGAATATTAACTGGAGGCGGCTGCATCGGGGAGGAAAAATCCAGCTACCGGGACTCATCACATAATGTCTGTCCGACGAGCATATCATTAAGATGGCGGTGGGACTCAGTGGTCACGGCGGACACGGTGGACACGGCGGACACGGCGGACACGTGGCGGACACAGCGGACACACGACGGACACGGCGGACACAGCGGACACGCGGCGGACACGGCGGACACGCGACGCAGCCGGCACGCGTGTCCGACACCGAGCCGCGGAACCGGCGGAAAAACGGAGCCCGGGCGTGAGCGGCGGCACCGTGTCGTGATCAGAGCCGCCGCCGGTGTGCCGCAGGGCGGGGCCGCGGTGCGTTTTACGACGCGCCGCGCCGCGCGCCACTCGTTCCGCGGTCGACCCGCGCACACAGATTGAGTAATTTCCACATCCGCAAGCCCGGTGATTACCGTTTTTACTGGCACCAGCAGGACCAAAAACGACGCCATAAACAGGCACATCGTTTCGGCGGACAAGCCGGCTGATTGTGCCGCGCGGAGCGCCGGTTTAGCGACCGATGAATCTGTCCCGCGCGGGCGCCGCGGGCGCCGCGGGCGCCGCGAGACCGGGAGGGTGCGAAAGACGCCCGCAGCCGCCGGCGACAACACGTCGCCGCGTCGCGATGCATTGAGATATCGGCGCGTTGGCACGGGCGGCGCAGCTCCGCCATCCCACGCCTTCCGAGACGGAGGCAACAAGTGGTGTGGGCGCTGCAGTGTGTCGCCACAGCGGAGCCGAGGTGTTAGTTAGCAGCGCCGGACCGGACCGTGTCGGTCGGTCGGTCGGTCGGTCGGTCCGCCCGCGCGACACAGTCGTCACCGGCCCAGGGCCATCGCTGTCAGGCGAATGACACGATAAAACGGACATCAATGAGTGGATAGGCGTCGCCGAGTCTATCCCGCGCCGCACCTGTCAGCGGGCCAGGCCACTCAATGGACTGGATGCGTCACTTGGCCACTGGCCAGGCTAACTCACGTCACAGCCGCAGCGAACTGGTCGAGTCGATGCCAGTGCACCATCCCGACTTATGTTCATGTCAGGAAACTGATCAAGCTTATTTATGTTGTCAGTAAAGCAAGCGAATTTATCTCCCTGCTAGGACATCAAATGGAACTAGTTAACGTTCCATTGAACCAGGTGAACCAATGGACAAGTCAACACATTGTCGAACATGAAGAACATATTGGTAGAACGATTGACTTAACGAATAATACATTGAGCCGACCAATACATAGGCAATGGGCATGCCAGTGAACTAACATAGCAATAGACTATCCTGCAAAGCAATCGGCGCAGCCTGTGGACGAATCGAGCTGGCCAACATGACAGTGAGTTGATCGAGCAGGTGAAGCCGTCACACCCGAGCACCAATAAATCCGGCCTTTTGGCTTATCGACCCTTGTTGACATGTTGCGGATCTACTCTGCACAGTAAGGTTGTTCCGTTACATTGCAAATCGTCTCAATATAAATGGAACTGTCCTGCTCCCAAGACACTAAAGCGAGAGCCAGTGACTTTTCTTGGCTTCATTGACTCCTTCAATGTGAAGAAGCTATAGGGATTTATTCCCCTCTGCCCGCATGGTTTCCGTCGAGGCGGAGAATGATTGAAACACGGTTGAGCACTCGCTTGTCATGATCAAGATAAAGACCACTTTTTATTGTGGAACCCAAAAATTAATTTATCTGTATATACAGATATGAATCAGCTGTCAATAACACTTTTTATATTGGAACCCAAAAATTAATTTATCTGTATATACAGATATGAATCAGTTGTCAATAACAATATGAATCGGCTGGCAGTAAAAGTGCATAACAATACAGTGAGAAGTCGGGATATAACAAGTGCTGGTAACGAGAAGAGGGCATTGCCAAACGCCCGAGTAAGACCGTATCCTGCAGCTGTTAACCGTGCTGTCCTTGTCCAGCTGCTCGCGCTATACTACGCTGAACACCGTCACTCAGTGGACACCATTCTGAATCGGAAGAGTTCAGCTCTCTGCCGATCCTATTTCTTATGTATAGGTAACTCGGTCATAATCTACTAGTGGGAATTTCTTTGTGTTCCTTGTATTCATTCACGTGAAAATCAAATCAATGGGCCATGAAATTGCGGCTATTGTGACCGAGCCCGTTGACCAAAGATTGACAATTGTGCACTGTTTATTCAAGGATGTGGAAACATTCCAGGTGCTTGCATTACACCGACATAGCTTCTTTATCATAATGCAGCAGAGCAGAATGCTATTTTGAGTATCCAGAATTAGGTACCTATATTAGAAAAATGTCACACACTGGAATCGCATTTTCCAACTCTTTGCCTAAGAAAGTGCATACGTGAAAGTACATACTAAGCAGGTACCTTTGGTCTTCTGTATTGATACAACGGGCCAACAAACTCTTTCTCACGCTAAGTTAAAAAATAAAAGGACGATATTAGCTAATGGGTAGAAACTCTTACATGGTGCACAAATTTACGTAGAATTTGTTGTCGACCATAATCTAAACTAGACATACCTATTGAGATGTAAATATGTGGATTGGACAACAATCAGGCCCTTGAATCCGAAACAACATCGCTGAAGAGGTATGCCAGAGATTCGATCACAGCCTTACCTACAGCACTGCCTTGAATACATCAGACGAGACAAACGAGACAAATGGTCTACCATCAGAGACAAATGGCACCCTCCGGCAGATTTACTTCTCAATGTTTTCTAACCACCGCAGTCAATGCGCAGTATGCACTGGTATCCAGCGGATGGCCTCCCAGCTCTGGGTCGTGTTTTTCGGCCGTGGGAACAGGGAGAGCTCCCGGCTCGGTATGCCGCGGCGGCACGAGCCCCTGGCGGCCTGCCGCTCCGCCCGACACCGACACCGCCGGCCCCGGCCGACCGTATTGATGAAGATGTTTATAATCCGCGCCGGCGCAGGGGTCGCCGCGCCCGCGCATCGTTGACCCCTGACCCGACGGTCACGTGACGCCGGCTCGTTAGCAGGAAGTCGATAAATCGACCGGCCGATGATGGCGGCGTGGCCGCAGGTTCGGTTCGGTTCGGTTCGGTTCGGTTCGGTTTGGTTTGGTTCGGTTCGGTTCAGATCTCTCGCACGGTCCTCTCGCACGGCTCTCTCGCACGGCTCTCTCGTACGGCTCTCTCGCACGGCTCTCTTGCACGGCTCTCTCGCACGGCTCTCTCGCACGGCTCTCTCGCACGGCTCTCTCGCACAGCTCTCTCGCACGACTCTCTCGCACGGCTCTCTCGCACGGCTCTCTCTCTCGCTCGAGTCCCTCGCACGGCTCTCCTCAGGCTCTCTCCTCGGCCTCTCAGCTGGTGGCCGGTTGTCCTGGCCCGGTGCCGGGACAAGGGACGCCCGGAACAGGTTTGCTGCCGGTCAGCGTCGTCGGGTTTCCGTCGGACAGGTGACCATTGTCGTGAGAAGCGGTCCAGGGTGGTCGCCGCGCCGTCTGTCACACTGTGTTGACAGCCCGGCAGCCCGGCAGCCCGACTGAAGGTGACAAGCTGTCTGTGACGGACGCTGCGCAGTTACGCGTAGTTCAACGCGACTTTCAGGGATGCTACAATAGTCTAGTGGTCAATTGGTCGGAAGTCCGAGGTGTACTTCATAAGCTTTTAGTGTTATGTGACGATATTGGTCGACTGTTAACATCTGAATGAGGACAGGCGAAGCTTGTCATAACATTTCAGTTAAGAATCTTAGCTGAATGAAATTGTAATCCCTTCTCTGAGGGGTAGTGTCCGGCAGTCGTTTGTTTTGACTTGTCGTGACACCTGGTGAGGTCGCGGCAAATTGAGCTGACACGGGTGCTACCTCCCTCTGGTAAACTGCGGTGTCCACCACTATCTCGGTCCCGTATCTCCGGCCGATGGGTGTTGATGACGGCAGCGATGGGTGTCAGAATGTCAGGTGACGGCGCGTATGTTCCGCACTGCGCTGTCAGGGGCGGCAGCCTGCCAGTCGGAGCACCGCGGTACCGCCCCCCTGCGGTCCAATCGTAGCCAGTGCCGTGAATGTGTAAATACGGCATGCCGTGCATGAAGTACTCAAAATTCCGCACTTGGATAGTCACGGTGTTTGGTTTTTCCCGATTCGTGTTCGAAAAAGCTCAGCTGGGTGAGCTCGCTAGACTGGAGTAGGGGTGTCTCCGATGAAATATCGGGGTTTCTAGGCCAGAGCAAAAATATCGCGTACTACGGCATTGGTAACATTGGTCGTCGCGCCAGGAGAGTGCCCCGGGCCGGGCTGAGATGATGGTAAATGGAAATCCTGATACCTGGGCGGGGCAGTGCGCAGAGTGGTCGTGCAAGTGACGCTTGTGTTAAGTGGATGCGAAATAAATAATGAGATTGTATTATCACGTCTCAGGGGTGTGCGTTGTAGGCAGGTGTGAGGGTGACAGTGCCTTATCTGGCCCCTCAATCATAGCAGAAGGTAAGTATGGTAGAGATGAATCACATCATGTTTTGGATAATCAATCATTAGAATTTCCCATAAATCAACTGTGATAGCATCTTAAGGAAAAAAAATGTAATCAATGGAGCTTACACTTTTCCGCAAGATTTAAATGCCGCTTAATTGGACAAACGAACATTTATTTTGAGTTGTGGACGCTGCAAACACTTTTGTATGCACGTTTCTGCGGATCAGAAAATGTTAAGCCATCTTCAGACAGTAATAACCCGCAAACGAATGGCCCATCTTTGCAACATCCAGCGGACCTCTGATCGGATTAGGCTGCACTGACGAACTAAGACGAAATTCATGACACCATTGGCTTGAAATAGTGCCACTTCGGTTGACATCAGCCTTGCAGCCTCTGTGTAAGAACATTAAACAATTTGTTTCCACTTTTTACGCTAACTCATGAGAAAATACCGCAGGTATTTTGTGCCTTTTAGTACCATTCGGCACATGTTCCAGTTGCACCGTGTCAAAAATCGGCTCCGTTTCACGGCGCCACGTAACCGGACAAATATGCCATTAAATATAATGAGCCGTCTGTGTCGCGCTTTATTCCGTCGAATTAACCACATCCGTCAGCAGCACAAGCCGTCACGATCCGTCATCTCGGATCGCCAGCTCCGCCCACGTGACTGATGACGTCAGAGGACCGCCACGCCGGCCGGCAAACCGGCCTGACAGCGGGCCGGGCCGGGTTTCCTGACGGAGGTGTCGGTAGCGACACCCGGCTGTCCGACGGCTTTCCCTTCCCCGTCAATCATCAGCGAATGTGGACGTGCCACACACGGATGTGTCGGCAAATCGACAGAGAGACAGCACGGAAAGCCCGCGCGCCGCGCTAAATCGGCTGCTTTGAATTCATCCACAGTTCGGTGTAAAGTGTAATCCAAAAATATGCGGAGCATTTCCCTATTATGAGCGGGGCTCTGGCTCTACCATCAGCTTGGATGCCAGCGCAGCTGTCTGTGGATTTCGAATTTCTTTGGTCATGAGGTCGCTCGTTGTATGCATACAACGAGCGAGCTCATGACCAAGGACGCCTCCATGCACGTCTCAGCATGAAGACCGTACCTCCGAGCTCGACAGTCACCTCTCTCAATCTCTTTGTCCCCAATCACATCCGCTGGTGAGAACACCCGGCTGTGTGACATTACAAGTGTGAGCATTACAAGTTCTTCTCGGTGTTGGCATCGCAACGGGCCTCTAGCGTATTGCTTCAGCTTCCGAGTGCGGGCATAACTGCAACTTCCACGACCGGGCCTGTTCGGTGTGTCGAATGATGTCGGTGTCAACCGCATTGCGTGCCACCACACCGGCCGCCCAGTCGGCTCCGTCAACCGTCACCTGTCACTCGTCACCCGTCACTCGTCACCCGGCCGGACCGGTGCATTTTCACTTTCCTTGGCGGGCCAAATAAAGTGTCGACCGGTGTCACCGGTGCTGGAGGCCGGTTCACCGCCGCCGCTAACGCCACCATAAGGTACATTTTTTCCAGGGAAGCCAGAAGGACCAGTCTCGGGGGGAGTGGGAGCGGGGGTGGGGGCAGCTACTTCTGGCAATTCGCCAGGCAATAAAGTTACGGTACCGGCTTATGTGAAACCGGGCAAAGGAGAAGGGCCAATCATTCTTTAAGTATTTCGTTCTATTCAAAGCTAAATTCATATTTACGTGATTCGTTTAAGTCAAAGCTAGACAAAGCACATGCTATACATATCATCACATACAAAATATATTTGCATATACATGCACATGCTTATATACACTTGCATACACCTGTGAAAGGTGATTTTAGATGGAACCAGGAGGGCCACAATCATATAGCGAAAAATGAGAGACACGTTGCAGAGGTGAAGTGCCACCCTGGCTCCCGCCTCCATGACACGCCTTTGTTGTGAGGAGTATAAATGAGTTCCCTGGACGGCGGCTGCTAATGAGCTATTGGATCATTCGATTATTGGATTATTGGTACAACATACCGTCAGCCGGCACGACGGCACCACGGACCAGCGTAGACGCATTGACGGCAGTGACGCCAATGACAATGCAGTGAAGGTAGTATCGCCAGTGGCGGCAGTGACGGCAGTGACGGCGCTGAAGGCAGTGACGGCAGTATCGGGTCAGGTCGCCGCCGGCCCATCGGCACGGCGCCGCCGGCCCGGTTGGAACAGGTCACCGCGCTGCTGGGACTGGCACTGAATGTTCGAGAAACAGATGGTCTTCCGAGGTGTCAGTGAAATACTGACACGACACGAGAGCCGCTCTCACTATAGAGTGTCTAATCCAGCTGGCTGGCGTAGGCGGAACAACACTAAAAGGTCCTATGCTGGTAGTGAAACGACACCACTCTTACTTTAAGTTAATCCCCCCAATGGCGCCTGAAATAAATATTCAAACTGATAGCGATGTAGGCGCCCACTCCTATGTATGCGAGGTTACGGCTGCATTGACCGATTACATCTGTCGACGAGTGCGCAAAACTACGCACTCATTGATCTTCTAAAAAGCTTTCCAGTTATGCCGCCGGGCGTCGTCACAAGATAAACGTTTCATCGCGCCGTGATGAACTCTCATCCTGTGAAGTTGTGACACGGCATGCACAGGCATAATAACGGCACCATTATCCCCGCTGCATGTATGAACAATGGCGGTGCATCGCAATTACACGCCGTAATTGTCAGCAGTCCAGCAGCGCCGCCGCCGCGCCGTCCGCCCGGCCGGCAGACAGCTCTCTATACGTCTGCATCTGCAGGCCGCTCCGCTAGGAAGAACCCGGAAACAGACCTGAGACCGCCCAGGTTATCTGCCCGCTCTGAAGAGGAACTAGGAAGAAATGCCTCATTACGACGAGGGATCTGCATATTGTCTTAGCTCACTCCTCTACATTTTCCTCGCTTGGTGACATCTCACTCTGCGATATACCTCTGGTCCCTCTTTACCTTTTGGCCGTTCCTCCTACCCTTCTGATTCCCTCTCCTTCCTCCTCCTCCCACCTTCCGACCAACAGCCCGGGGGAGCAGACGCAGCCCTCCAAACACGCAGCCCACAGCCCGACGGACCGGCGCGGACGCTCATTTCGTAACCACAGCCGAGCCGGGCTGCTGCTGCCTGTCGCTCGCCCGAGATTGCATCTGCCGACCCCATCTCAGCAGCGGCAGAGGCGCACTGCACAGTAGCGACCGCCGCCGCCGCCACCGCCGAGCGCCCCATTACCATCGCCGCCGCTGCCGCCGCCGCTGCCGTCTTGCGTCTGCACGCGCCGTCCGCCGCCGCTCGCTCATGACGCGCCACGTAAGTCCCACTGCCGCGGCGGCGGCTAATCTGGCGCGGCGACCTGGACGATGGCCGTCAGCGGCGGCGGTGGCGTGCGTCGCGCTCGTCACCGACTGCCGAAAATGACATCGAGCCGGTGTCGCTCTCTGCACCGGAGGGCGACGCCGCCTCCGCGGGGTGAGCTGCACTGTTGACCGAAGTTGAGAGGCGGCGCGGAAACGGTCCAGCTGCTGACTGCTGACTGTCGATTTTTTCGCCGTTTTTTTGGGTGCGTGTTAAGGACACGCCAGGCCGGGCGGGGCGGACACCTCGCTCCCTGACAGGCAGCGTGTGCAGTGACAGGACTGCTCTGGCTACAGAGCGTTGGCCGGCTATCTCACGGCAGCCGTTTACACCAGAGGACGCTCCAGTCGACTCGAGAGACTTACCGGCACCGACTCAAGGCAGATTCACCTGTCTGCTGGTCTGCCTGAGTCATACTCAGTGAGCAAAACTGTTAGCACATCTCACCTCTTCGTTGTGCCTAGCTTGGTGTGTCTTCCTGCCCGGTAAGCGGGTGTGACTCGGAGACATCCTGACCAGCGGATCTTGACTCGACTCCGCTGGACTCTTGGGACTCACCCTGACCGGTGAGCGGACCTGACTCGACTCGGCTGGACTCTGAGGACTCCAGACTCACCTTGCCCGGTGAGCGGGTCCGAGTCGTTGGCGGCCGCCCAGCCGCACAGCAGACACTCCCCGCTGGCCTGGTGTAGTCGCTGCACGTACTCCTCCATGTACTCGGGCACCGGCGGCGGCGGCACCAGCAGCCGGAAGTCCGGCGGCGGCTCACAGCCCCAGTCGCCGGCGCAGCCAGCCGTGACGTCATCGGTGACGTCATCGGCGGCAGCGGCGGCGCCGGCCAGCGAGCCGAGCCAGAGGGCGGCCGGACCCTGTGGGAAGAGGGAAGGGGGTTCAGAGAGGGGGCACTGGACAAGACGATGATCACAGTCCCCAGGTGCTGAACTGTTACGTTACGTGAAAGCGTTCTCGTCCGGCAGCAAGTTAAGATGCGAGGTCGGCGGTCGCTGCTTGTTTTCAAATATTAATTTGTAGTTATATGTTCACTTTATTCGAAATTAGATGACAAAAGTAGGTACCCATGAAACCCTCGTTCAAAGCCCCGTATGTGCCCACTGTCTAGCCTATATAGTTCATTCCATGTCCAATCTGTCCAGTTTATTGTTAATACAAATACAGCCAATGTCCAGTTTGTGTCCATATTATGTATAACCTGTATCTAGTTTATGTCCACTCTCTGTCTTGTTTATGTCTAGTCTGTGCCAGTCGCACCCAGCCAAGCATCCAGTCTATGTCCAACTCCAGACTGCAATATGTAACCACGTGTGTTCAGTCTGTGTCCAATAAGTGTCCAGACTGTCCATTCTATGTCCAGTCGGGTTCCCTGTTCTGTGTCCTGTATGTGCCCGGCCCATGGTCTGTGTCCAGTCTGTTTTCAGTTTTTGTTCAGTCTGTGTCCAGTATGTGTCCAATTTGTGTCCAGTATGTGCCCGATCTGTGTCCAGTATGTGCCGAGTCTGTGTCCAGTCTGTGTCCAGTCTATGTCCAGGTGTCCAGTCTGTATCCAGTGTGTCCAGTATGTGTCCAGACTGTGTCCAGTTTGTATCAAGTCTATGTTAAGTTTGTGTCCAGTCTGTTACCAGTCTGTATCCAGTCTGTATCAAGCTGGAGTCCAGTATGTGTCCGTATGGGCGACTCGGTCCCTGCCGGAGTTCAAAAGGAATCCAGTCTGAGTCCGGTTAGAGTCTAGTCTGAGTCCGGTCGGAGTCTGGTCGGAGTCCGGTCGGAGTCCGGTCTGAGTCTAGTCTGAGTCCGGTCGGAGTCCGGTCGGAGTCCAGTCGGAGTCCGGTCGGGTGACTCGATCCCCGTCGGAGCTATCTCGGCGACCATCGGCACGTCATCCTTGTTACGGCGGATTAGCTGCGCGGCATTTATAAAGCTCGCGTCAAAACACGCTGGCCGCCGCGCCGCCGCGCCGCTCCCGCGCCACTGACTGTTGCAAAACCAAACGTTTGCGGGCGATTTTTGCCCGCGCCGGCCGGGCCGTGCAGCGTGTTGGAAGGCGATAACATTCAGTGGGGACCTCGCTTTTCAAAAGCCGGCCCTCAAAGGTGCCCGGTAACGATATTTTTGTCTTGCGGAAACCGCTAACTGGAGTGGAGACATGGACATCGTCACCGAGCGCTGATAACGACTAGGTGTGAAAGTACATTTTGTGGCGGCGATAAATACCTCTATCTTAACCGGGGCTGAGATCTTCAGTAACGAGGACATATCAAGGCCGTCCGTGGTATTGCATTGTTAACTGTGGTGATGTTCAGAAACGCAAAAGTTAATTGTGTCAAATTTAGACAAATTTTGTGATTTTGCCATCTCTAGCTATATGAGAAAACAGTTGCAATGTGTTTAATTCAATAATCGTTTGCCACACGTGGCATTGCGTCTACAGAACAGGCCCTATTGCGTTGCATGGACTTATACATATCAATAGACATTTTTGGTGGAGGCTGGAGCTCCTCTTTTCAACTTAAAAAATATTACCATAATTGAATCGGAAGTCTTGGATCGTTTGCAAGTTGTCAATAGTATTCACGTGCAATAGCTGTGCACTAAAAAAACACGTGGTGTTTAGCCTGTCATCTATACGGGGAAAAGCCGCATGCGGAGCCATTCCGCGGCTGATCCGGGGATCCGTACACCACAGTGCACGGTGAACGATTGTCCTTCCACCGAACTCCAGCAAGGTCTTGTTTTCGAACCAGCAAGACGCTAGCGATATCGATCCATTGGACGAATGCGGAAAAATCGAACATAAAACATCTAGCAGCAGCTAATCTATGATGAATTCGTTACCAATCGCACCCGATTGGTGCAAAACAGTTCGTCGCAGCGCAGCACTAACGATATGTAACCGCTTATGACACTGTCAGCCATAACTATTATGATTATGAATGCGACACTTGTGAACCTATACCAATCATGCAAGCCAATCGCAAGACAGTTGTACCTACAAATCCACCACAAAATCCCTTGTTTAACCTTGGCATGCCTTTGTCTGTCAGAAGCAGCACTTTATGTACACCAAACACATGCTTCGTGCACGCGACCCGCTTTGCAGGCCCACTCAAACAGTGATACCCAGCGTCAGGCCGACATATTGGGAGGGTCAAAAAGAGCCGATCTGCAATGTTTCTGTTACCGTTAGACTGCGCCGGGCAGACTACACGTGGTTTTCGTTCGCGGCTTCGGACGGTTTCGGACGATACTGTGGGCAAAGCCCGAAGCCGATCGCATGGGCTGTAGGAATGGGAAGGTACCGAGAAACGGTAATAAGCTGGAAGCACTGGGCTCAGACTCTCACAGAGCTATGCTCAGTAGGAGGCTGGGCTTATAGTTATACACTTTCCTGAGCTGACCTGAGCTGAGCTTAGTATGAGTCAAGCGGAAGCAGCCGCTTTCTTTAAGACGTAAGTATAGCCGCAGATAAATTTCATATATCTTAGAGCCTTTCCAATAATTATGTTCGATGGATTTTGTATTCAACATAGGATCCTAATTTTATAATGCTATGTGAAATTAAAAGAGGCAACAAATGCATTGCTTTTTTGGGACGATGACCAAGTGGGTGCGCTCTGTATTAAATGCTGCATATGTCCTTTATCAAATGCACCGAAATGGAGTACACGCCCTGAGGATTGCACATTCCATCGTATATATATATATGCTCATATCAATATTAGTCGACTATGAAAGGCTTCGCCGGCGCAAATTATGCCTACAAAAATTATTAGTTATGACTTTGTACACTAAGTAAAATTATACCTTTATATTCACGTTTGTGCTCAAAGTATTTTTTATGTAGCTTTCCAGTGGTGGAAGTTCAATCTCTAACGGGGCAGTGGTTGTAAATATATTAGCTATACCGGAAGACATCGCAAATGGCCGGGCCGTGTCGAATGTAAATTTGTCTGGTGATTTGACAATAAACAAACATCATGGGGGCCTCACACCCACTGCGTAACAAACAGTAACACACACTGAAGTATACTAATTAAATTTGCTAAATAAAAGCAAGACCCAAATTTCACTCAAATGCTGCACACCCTTCATCGAATATCGAAGTCTTAAGGTACAGACGGGCGGGTTGTGGGGTCGTCTCGCCATCTTGACCGGTCGGTGGTGGCAACTCTGGCTGCCCACGGTAGGTATACCCATTACCCAGCACATGGGAGGAGGAATGTGCCGCACTGACAGCCTGCTGGGACGCCACCGTGAGGCCCACAAAACAAGGAAAACAGATAGCGCGACGTGATAATGTGACAAAACCGGGACTCAAAAACCCCAGCGCTGATTGGCGGGCTGTGAGCGCAGAGCCACTTTTGGAACTAGTCCTATGTCGATCACGTTTTTTCCAGCGACACAGGGAATGTTGCATCGTTAGCTCATCTATTTTACATGCACTGCGGGTTTGCGTTTGAATATCGCAAAACAGGTGTGGAAACGGGACACATGTTGGTTTCCATACGCAGAATGGCAATGGTTGTGAGTACTGTTTTGATTGAAATGTTCGATATGTGTGAGACATTTCTGAAGGTTATGTTAAGTAAGTATGCAGTATGGCGAAACAAAGGAGTTTGCGTAAAGCTGGCTGCATCTGATTGAACGAATTAACATAGCATTGCCTGAAACGCTATAACTGATGCTCTTGAAGATACTTAAATATATGCGATGATGCTCAAAACAATTTTTTGACAGATGTTAAGCTATATACTTAAAATGTAACGACATCATACCATATCAACGATTTTACTAGTATTATACCAAAGAACCATAATAGCTACTTAACTTAAGAAATCGTTCCATTCTATCTGACACTGAATTTACCATAACCTATCTACCTACCGTCCAACAGAGCCCGGTTAAACCTCAAGGTCGTGCATCTTTATTATATTCATACATCTATGCTGACAACCCCTAGCAGACTGCTGTGTCCAACTGTCCAGAATCGTCCGCGACGGATGGACACTGGACAGAGCCGGGCTGGCTGGGCTGGGCAGTCAGACCTGTCCAGAATACCGTCAGCAGCGGCCGGCCCGCTAACCGGCATTGCCAAGCGCTGCAGTAAAATAGCGGTATTTCCGATAAGCCTTTCTTGATGGGCTCAGACTGCAGAACTATTCCGCCGGCAGTAAAAATCCGGCTTAACATGTGTACACCAGACCAGCGGCGAAGCTGGGAGCAAACATCGCGAGCGGAAAAATACTGTCACGATTCAAATACGGCACGTAATTTCCTATGTTTGAAGGAGGGGAAGGGGTCCATTTTTGCGACCTTCCTCGTTTGCGTCTGATTGATTCAGCTGTGACTTGGCTTTGAGTTCAAACGTCGCCGAGATAGTGTGCAAAGTTGAAGTTTTGGAACTAATTTCATTTAAATAGGGCCTTTTCAGTAATATCAGACATTATTAAAATTAAATGTATAAAACGGTCATAAGCTGAACCAGGCCTGTAGCCAGGCTGAATTTCCCGGAAGTGGGCAATAGGTCCAAGATGATGCATATTGCACAACCATTAGCATATATTTACCAAACTGCAGTCTTAGCATGATACGATATTTTATCGGATCATAAGTATCTTGACAGAGAGCTATTTACCGAATTGCACGGAAAGATTCGTGGAAGAAGCTATTGTTTTTTGTTTTTTTTTGTCTTCTGCGAATGTCCTTTACAGCCGTGGATGCACAATATAAGGACAGGAAATGCACTAAGAGGCCAGGGGTGCGGTGCATGGGCTACCAGTGCCTGGCTACTGGTCTGAGCTGAACCGAACGGCTCACCGATCAGTGGCATGAGCTATTGAAAATCGCAAGATGTAGAAACTAGAAAACTGCAATTAATTTTAATAAACGTTTTGTTATGCATTGTTTTATGGAAACTTAAGCCATTGAAGTTAATGAGCCGTACAAGTCACAATTTGCACAGCAAACTCAATTAATTACAGTGAAAATTTGTGTTATTGCCTTTGTTCAGTTTAAATATGGCAATTTTATTGAAGCGATTTGCCTTTCTTAACTTTGCTTTTGTTGCACACATAAGCAAACAAGTTCAACATTCTAAGCCATCCTAATGTTGTTATCACTTACTGTCACGACAGGCGTGAATGTGTTCGTGTGGACGTACAATGCTCCGAACCTCCAAATCTAAATCTAATTCTCGATCGGAGTCACAAAGACGCTAATGTCGTCGCAATATCTTTCTTTCGAAACAATGCTGAAAAGTGCTTGCTTTCATTCCAACTAATCCCACACAAATAAGGATTTGGAGCGTTCGCCGTATTTAACAAAAATATTGCTCCCGTGACGGATAAGCTGAGAAGGGGATGGCCCAACCAAATATTTTGGAATCTGATTCATATCCGCCGGACATTTTTTAGCACATAGAGCGGCTTCAGTCGGTTTCGTAGTAACTAAACTGGAAATCTCTTGTGAAAATCCATGGCAATCTGTGGATAAAATATTTTGAGATATTTAGTGAAAGCTGTTGAAAGCTGACGTACCACAGCACATGGCTCTGTCAACCGACTCTGACCACAATCTCTGAGACTGCGAGCAGCGTGGCTTCCGAGGTGTCGCAGGTGAAAGCTTCTGTCACTCACTCGGGAGGTCGCCCCGATCCCACTGGCAATCACGGTAAACAAAATATTGTCGTCAGCTTGGGATAAGCCGTCTTCAGAGAAAGCCTGTTACGAAATGTCTCTTCATTTTGTAAATTATTTTTATTTCGCTCAGTCTGTCATCAATCAAAAATCGAAAGCAGTTGTGGAGTTAATAGAAGTTTTGCAATGTAAAAGTATATTTTGCCCCAGCTCCCTTCAATGGCAGAGAGCGTCCGTGCGTGTTGTGCATCATTAAAGTGATCACTCAGAAACATGAAACACGTAACACAGAATAGATGCCACCCGAGAACTTGCGTAGGTGGAACGAGGACACAATGAGCTCAGTCGGCTGAGATAATTTGATGAGGGAAATTAGGCACGTCAGAATGCATCCGTCAGAATGTAGAATGTCAGTTAAAGGGCCTTGAGTGTGAGTTTTCTTTGCCTTGGTTCGATTGTCGCCCTAACGGGCTGTTGGACAAAAACGTATCATGTACCTATATGCCAAAAGGACTCTCTGCAAGAGCCAAGCTACATAGCATGTAGCATGTATTTGAAGTAGTTTTGTATTTGATAGGATGTAAAGAAACAAAATATATTGAAAAGGCTACAAAGTATGAATCAAGCAAGATGCCTCCAACTGGAGATCTTACAGAGCTGTCAGTGCTGGGACATAATTGGTACACGCCGAATACCAGCACCTTTGTTCTAAACGAGCGTCACCATTCGCAGAACACGCGTCATGCGCTCAGGAAAACCTTATCTCCCACGGCTGCCGCTTTGAGGTGACATGTTACACCGCCCTCATCGTGATCCGACTATCACTTGCAGACCGTTTACAACTTTACACAGTTGATGGGGAACTCTGCACATGCACTTACAAGCAACGGCGCAGAGAGCCTGTCTAAGGGCTTATGATGTAGTATGCATTCAGACTGGAAACGTTGGGATTAGATGATATAGAGATATATTATCCTCGTACTCTGTCTGGTTCCGTAGTAAAAATGAATATCCAGCATAGTAACTGGAGATAGAAGTGTTAAGAATGAAAAAACTATGGTCACGTCAATCGTGATGCTGCATTCCTCATCATTACATTATAACAACTTATGCCTCATTACCCGCAAAAATGCCATAGGTCAGAAAACAAAACACTACTGAATGAGGTTAAGTAGACAATGGACACTCAAACCCCAATGCATACTTACGTAGCCTTTATACGTCCATAAGAAGTTCATGTCCATTTATTGGCGATCGTCGAACGGTGTGTTGATTTCGTAGGTAAAGCACGGGTCGTAGAGCAGCTGGTAGGCACGGGAAAATGCAATGCCTCATCAGCGAATGGATAAGGATTGGACTCTTATTGAATCTAGTTGAATCTAGTTCTATGAAAATCCCTTGAATCAAAGAAGATCCAATTCAGTATTCACCATCTAATGTGTTATTCATCAATAATGATGGAATTAAATTCCAATAGAAAAATGTAATCAAACAAAAAGGCAAGTGCAATCCTATTGCAATGGTGTGTTAAACGTATTTGATTAAAACAAATTGTTTCTCTAAATCGGAAATAATAATTCATCAAAACGTAGATTCATAAATCAAACGGGGACTGAATAATTCATATTTCAAAATGAATCGTGATTGGATCCCTAAAAAAATTGAACCAATAGCCAGTTCGGCCCCTGCTCAGTGTAGCCTCTCCGCTCCGCAGCATACAGTTTCCTTCCTTCTCTCCCTCGGATCCTCACATCGAACAAGCTCGGCTCCCCTTCTCCCCACGCCCCTTCACACGCGCTGAAACGTACCCCGAACTATGCCGCCATCTAATCAGACGACTCAGCGACACCGATCGGTACCGTTGGAGCATAGCATCAGCGCTTACCACACCGGCTAGCGCGGCCTTCACCGCTGCGGCTTTGTCTCAGTCCTGATGGGTAAAGCGTCTTTTTCACCCTGTAACGCGCTGTCGAGTGCCAAGTGTAAAAAGAATACTGTCAGCTTTTCTCGGACGGCTCGGTGGTGGGACTTTCTAACCGGGCGACCCATATATAGAGAGGGCTGGAACGTCCTTGTACGGGATGCGTTGAGGCACCACTTGCAACTCATCAGAACCAATTGTCCATCGATCAGGCGCTGCAAGAAGTGTGAGTTTTGAAATAAGTAAACACGTTCGGGATCATTTGGTGACATTATGCTTCATTTCCGTTTTAACTGAAGGATGAAACATAGTCACTGAAGTGTAAGCTATATTTTATATCTCAGGTAGTTTTGAATGGACATAAAATGTGAAACTGAACTTTCAATTTCGAGCCTTCTTAATCATCCAGGATTTTCGTAGTGATGAATTGGGAACCAAGCCAACAGAGTGCAAGCAAATCTAAGCCTACCCATGTACCCATGTCCTGCTTCGCCGAACCTCTACCTCCGTTCACGCCACAGTGCCCTGATCGCCAGTCAGTGGTCAGGTAACCCACCCGGCCCTCCGCAGAAGGCCGATCCGGCAC
>JARBER010049869.1:0-12077 GCA_030265075.1 Balanus glandula | reverse complement strand
AGCGGTACGGAGACCAGTGGTATGGAGACCAGAGGTATGGAGACCAACGGTCCGGAGACTAGCGGTACGGAGACCAGCGGTACGGAGACCAGCGGTACGGAGACCAGCAGTACGGAGACCAGCGGCCACACGGAGACCAGCGGTGTGGATACCAGCGGTACGGAGACCAGCGGTACAGAGACCAGCGGTACGGAGACCAGCGGCCACACGGAGACCAGCGGTATGGATACCAGCGGTACGGAGACCAGCGGTACGGAGACCAGCGGTACGGAGACCAGCGGTACGGAGACCAGCGGCACGGAGACCAGCGGTCACACGGAGACCAGCGGTATGGAGTCCAGCGGTCACACGGAGACCAGCAGTACGGAGACCAGTGGTCACACGGAGACCAGCGGAACGGAGACCAGCGGTACGAAGACCAGGGTACGGGGACCAGCGGTACGGAGACCAGCGGCACGGAGACCAGCAGTATGGAGACCAGCGGTACGGAGACCAGCGGTACGGAGACTAGCGGTACAGAGACCAGCAGCACGGAGACCAGGGTACGGGGACCAGCGGTACGGAGACCAGTGATAAGGAGACCAGCGGCACGGAGACCAGCGCTCACATGGAGACCACCGATACGGAGACCATCCGTCACACGGAGACCACAGGCACTGAAACAAGCGAAGCTGGAGACGATAAGACCAGCACAGCCACCCAGGACAAAGACGACCAGCAGCGGCTGACAAACGGAACCAGACACATCCTCCGGGGCTGTGGCTGAGATGACCCGTGGAGCCGGAGCTAGGGTAACAACTGACGCAGCCGGAGTCGGACGACCAGCGAAGTCGGGACCGGGGTGGATGAACTATCGGATGGTTCCTAGTCGGCCTACATCCCGTAATCACCGGTGTTCTGGTGCGAGATGGACCACATTACGTACGGTCTATTTGTGTGGAAGAATAGGCGGAGCAGGCACGCAGCCTGCACAAAGGGAATGTGGTAAACAGGATGGAGGGCGGAATTAACAGGAAAGCTCCAGTAATCGTGCGGCGCTGACGCGTGATGGGGTCAGCGCCACGCACTGAGGAGGTGGAATGTGAAACCTGACCTCCTCACTGCGGCCTAGTCCCACTTTACAAGGCCGTATAGGAGGGGGGATGGGCACCATCGGGTCAGCAATCAGGATGCTTCTTTGGTGTAAGGTCAGTGTGGAACATCGAGTGATGACAAATTAACTATACGAGGGATGTGGCCTTATTCATGGTAGCGGCAAACCAAGCGATAGTTTTTGGTCCGCCGGTAAAATTATTTTAAGCAGCAAGCGCTCCTAATCATTTAATAATTATCATTGCCCACGTCTGTGGGGTGAAAGGTTAATAGCTGTGCAATAACCTTGTGTGAGGCTGTCACCTGGCCGACTTTCGAGAACTTTGGCTGAGACTGATATTTACAACAATGTTATACACGTTGCAGTGTTCTGAATGTCATTCCAATTCCATTTCATCTTGATGAGGTGTTGCTACGCACCACTTACAAGCCCGGGTATTTTGTATTACAATATGAACACAAATAGCAGAGCCACTATGCAGCTTCTAGATATTAAATGTACGAACAAGGGCAGTTCGGGCCGCAGAGACGGCGAACAATGGCAAGACGTTATCGGTAAAAAAATATAGGCATGACGATGAAAACTTAACACGATGCACCTTCTATCGCTGTGTGGTGTATGCGATATACAACCACAGTGAACCCCTGAAGATATGATAGCGCATCTTCTATTCATGAGCGTTCTGTGAGGCATGCAGCCATAGTGACCCCTTAAGATAAGATAATGCACCTTCTATCCCTGTGCGTCCTGTGAGGCAGGCAGCCACGGACCTGTCCCCTGAGAGCGATTGTTGACGACTTGGGTGAAAGGCGCGCTGAAATGAGCTGAGGATCTGAGAAGCGTCGGCCGAGGGCAGGCTGGAAAGCTGTCACGTTCCGTGTGAGGGTGGCCTGGGGCCGACCGGTGCCATTCACCACCACAGCTTGACAGTCTCCCCGAACAAACACTGAGGCCGAATATGGCGTCAGGGAGCCAAGCCCAGCCGGTGAGCACCTTTGTGCTGCACGGGGACGGGAGAAGTTGCGTTTTTAGGCGATCTGGCGGTGGTGCGGTGGCGCGGCGTCGCGGTGGCTTGACCGGCCCTTCACGAACCGCCTCCGGGGGTGACGGTGATGGTGGCGGAAGAGAGAGAGGAGAGGAGAGGGGAGTTGGAGGGGGCAGTGCGGAAGTGTTGTCTGTCCGTGTTGGAGAAACTGCCGCTCGGTACTGCGGCAGGCAGGTGGGTGGAGCAGCGGCGTTGCACAACTACAGCCTCGGGGAGTTACATTCTCCCCGGGCGCACGAGAGGAGGCGAAAACAGCCCGTGCCTGGCACCGCTACCGTGCGACGCTCAGATCGTCGGCCCAACAGAGGTCACACATTCTCCCAGGACGCACGAGAGAGGCGAAAACAGCCCGTGCCTGCAGCACCGCTACCGTGCCACGCTCGCAGACCAGAGCCGTGACTCAGCAGAGGTTACACATTCTCCCGACCGAGCTGAAAGCAACCCGGAGAGACACGGAACCAGCCGGCGCCCGGTGATTCTCAGTCAATTGACGCAATCCGGATTTCCTCCGAGGCTACTGACAGCCCGGCGGGATTGCAGAACAGCTGGTAGCAGCCGGAACTCAGACTTCGGTGACCGGAATGCAGCACTCAGCTCACTCGAAAACGCAGGAAAAGTGGTCGGAAGTGTGGGGTAATCGGCGGTGTCTGCAGGGTTTTTGCACGTTTGGTGGCTTAACATTATAGGAAAGTTCATATCGAGACATGATTCTCCGTTCACATCTGCATTAATATTGAAGGCATCTGTGTCTCTCTCTGTCGACGTCCACACAACTGTAAAAACGTGTCACAACATTAAAATGAGCAGGTGCTATGGCATGCAATTTAAAATATTTCGAATATAAGAAACTTGATGCCCGGATATCTGGTATTCTGGTACTCTATCGTCTTGCTTGGTGTGATAGTTTTGCACAGTTTTGAGTAGTGCAGTTTTGAGCAAAGTGCTATTATACCGGGTGGGCAAAAACAAAATGCGCCGAGTTTCGAGGTTTATCAATTTGTGTTGGTGATACGTGGGAATATGATACTTGGTGCACTTATAAAACAATCGATTCTCCGTTCAGCAAAACTAGTTTCATGTCAATCACACATTTAGTTCAAATGTAATTAGGCATTATATAAACCCTTTCAAAAAATTGACTTTTGACGTATTTATTTCCAAGCGTGAACGGTCGGACCACCTCCAGCTCGGACAGCCGCCAACAAACGCGACTTCCGATGTCCGATTATGGCGTGGATAATCTCCATCGACGATTCCTTCCACATATCCTTGATAACTTTGTGCAGCTCAGCAGTTTAGGTGAGCCTTTCTCGCCTGTCGTAGAGCTTTTCCGAGAGAGCGTTCCTCGCGGTGTAATCCAAAGGATTTAAATTACGCAAACACGGGCATACTGACTCGTCTAACTCTTCTTCATTTGCCACTGTGCGAGACCGATCACTTCCCTTCTTTCGTTCAAATGTTCCTGCCTCCTGAACACTGGATAGGCTGGCTAATCGCAGATTGCTTCTCTCGAAGACTGGAAACCCTTTCGTATTCGCGATTTTTGCGCCGCACCAGCCCATTACTGAAAACAATTTGATGGTGCGCCTCTGTTTGGTTGTGGCTCTGTTTCATGATAAGCACGAAGCTGGTAGAAGTACCCCCAAAAAATTGTATTTTTGCTTCGAGATTGAGTGTACGTTCTTCGTTTCTTTGGTTGAAGCAACGCTTCATTTTGAATACTATGTTTTGAGGCGAGTGCATGATCAATTTTGAAATTCGTCGCAAAAATGGTCATTTTGTAAGCGTTTGCAAAATACGTCATATTTGTTTAACTGCTTGTCGGATTGACATGAAAATTACTTTGTGGAGTGCAGAATTAATCATTTTACATGTGTACTAAACTTCATATTTCCATATATTCTAGAAAACAAATGGTGAGCCTCGAAACTCGGCGCATTTTTTTTTGCCCACCCGGTATAACTAGCATAAATGGAAGGAAAAAGGTAGAAGGAGGTGTCAAGTGATATTTTACCGAAAAATGAGCATTAGATGTTTCTTTAAATCGTTTTATTACTATGGAAAGCCAATCAGATCCGATCACATTTACGGAAGTGTCACATTTAGTTTCTGTGTACTTATATTTGAATTGTATATATTCACCGGGTCATAAGCATGACCTCAGAAGACTGTCATTCTCCCCATGAGAATGACTCTCAAGACCTTAAACTGCGCTTGACCGGAGGAGGAAAATTTGCCCTCGCTGACAAATATTCGAGATTAAGCACATATCGTTATCGAGCTGAAACTTTCGGTATGTTCTACAACAATTTTACATCTACTGTAAAATATAATTTTCCGATTTTTTAAGATATATCATATTCAGTGAACTAACTACAAAAACAAGATGAACGATACAATGCACGATAAAACCAGCTTACATTCAACAAGCCTTGCAAATATTCGAAGCGGAATGCGATTAAAAAATGCAAAAGATATCAATTCGCACAGTCTGAAATAGCTGGCTCGGTTTGTAAAAATTTTGCTCTGGACCCCGCTGTTTTCTTAATCCAATTATTAAAGTATTACATTTTTTTCTCGAAAATGTTGAAAGAGCGGGAGTAAATGTTGAATAGAAATATATGCACGATTCCCAAACCAAATTTCAAAGGAAAATGTATGTATTTTTGGCTGAATTCTTGCTTTTGAGTATGGTGAATGGTAGCGTCATATTTTGAAAATGCCTTTTTGGCTTGTATTGACGAGATAAAGAAAAATGTCAACATTGCTTTTCTACGACAAAACTGGTCTAGCAACATATATTTGCTATTAAAATGTATTATATTGTATTGTTAACTCATGTGACCTGACATTGACCGTTCAGGTCAGGTTAAGGCCAGTACCTGACCTTAATGATCTGCCCCTGGTCGTTCAGGTCAAGGTCAAGTCCCATGAGTTTAAAATTTTAAAAAATTTATTGATTTGTAACACTAACCTCGCCAAAATGAGGTCGAATGGATTAATTACTAACACAGTTTAATATAAAGGTGTCAAATAACATATCTACCATGTCAAATGTCAAATAGCATACGAGTCAAGCCACATGGCACATACTTTGTATGACTATCGAGACTAAAAAGCTATGATATTTATCTTTTTTGCCCTGATCTTAGCCTTAAACTCTGCCAAAAACTCAATTCGTTTCCCATGTAGGGATGTTTCCATTATATCGCTAAGAGCGCTTAGAGTCAGGGCTGAGAATTCCATCAGTTTTCGGGTGACTCCGACTCCGACTCTGATTCCGACCCTTCGGAGTCGACCCCAGCTTTTAAATAGTTGAATCTATAGGCAGTACCCACAGGCCACAAGAAGTAACCACCCATAGGACACATTATCCAATTTCAAGATTAAAGATAATTAAATGAAAAATATGTATTGCAGTTCTGTAAAATTGGTTAACCTGATATGAGATCAATTTTATATACCAAAAATGTCAAAGCTACCTCCGACGTGGAAATTACCAGCTATACATTGAACATTCATAATTAAGTAAATGTTCGATATTATATAAGTACAAATACGATGTTCCATTCGTCTAAGCTTTACCCAGTTCGATTGTTTACAATTATATTTTGTGATAAATTTTTAACTCCCCATTGACTGGCTGAGAAAAGAATTTCGTCTCTGAGGCCCTAACAAAAATTCGTAAAATGGTATGCTTATGCCAATAGAGGTATGCTTATGCCAACATGAACCGTTGGGTACATTTTCATATTAATTATGTTTGCTCTGTGACAGCAATTTCATCGATATTTTTTTAATATAGCGATTGATATATTTAATTTGTAAGCACTTGGTTTGTGACAACCAGCAGCAGACAATTTTCTTCTAAGAAAAAATGCAGCGCACCTACAAAATCGGAAATGATTTTAGAGATGAACATATCGACGATACTTAAACCACATTTGAAAACATTATTATGTTTTTGGATTAACGTGGATCTTTAAGTATGAATATTTTATGCCTATTTTTCAACTTTACTTTTGTTCTAATAGCAGATAATCTGGAAACGAATAACTGACATAGCTGGGCGCTGGAGATAGAACTGGCCGAGCAGAAGTTTTATGTAGGTATAAATTTAGGAATATAAAATGTGAAACGTATTTGACCTGACCCCGAAATGAACATGAGATGAATGTTATTCAAATGAGCAAACGTGTTCAATCACTCTCACTATATAATTGTCATACGTTTAAACTAATCCGTAAAAGATGTGGAAGCCTGACTTCCTTTTGCACATGGGTAACCGTTTGCGACCACAGGCCTCTTGCACCACACATTATACCGCGGTAGATTATTTATCAGCACGCTTCTCTTGCGCCATTGCGGTAAGAAAATAATTTACCAGTAATGGTTATTACTGTTATTTTTACTGGTTTACTAATACTGATTAATGATTATTCTATATTATATTATTCCTTACCGCAATGGTGCAAGAGAAGCGTGCTAAAAAGTAATCTACCGCGATAGAATGTGTGGTGCAAAAGGCCTCAGATCTTGATCTTTTCAAACAATCGGAAATGCACAATGCGATGAATAATACCTTTGAGAACACTTTAGGTGACAATGGTTGTAATATGTGCAGAAAGCATGACCAAAGACTTATACACCGCAGTTTGATCGTTGATCCGATCATGACCTGACATTTGACCTCAATATTATGCAAATTAGCGGTACGTTCTAGTCGCCTTGAATTGATAATTTTTAAATGCCGCCTTCCGCATCTGGATGCGATCATTGGTTTATAATATAACCAGGTCACATTTGCTCTCCCCGGTGGTCAATAGCATTCCCTGGTATCCCAGTCAATGACGAGTTAAGTTACTGGCGGTGTTCTTATATCTACCACCAATGACGAACCACAACGACTTTTTGCCCTCCGTGTTAAATGATGCCTACCTCATGATTGCAAATTATTAATTGGCGACGAAATCAAGCCAAGCAAGTCAGAGGGACATTATTTATTTAGTTATCACCACCGATGGTTCACTATACAATGCACGTAAAGCATGTTTTGTCCAAGCACTTCCCAAAACTGTCGCCCTGGGTCGGAGTCGGCAAAATTTTGCCCACTCCAACTCCGACTCTGACTCAGCAACTCTGCTTGAAGTGAGTATGATCTCAATTAAAGGAAAGAAAGGACGATTAAGTTGAAAAAATGTATATTTTGACCTTTGACCAGACCTTGCCCTGACATCTGACCTCAATTAAACGAGGCTATGCTTTGTGTGCGTGTCATAAAGAGCTTTCGAATGCCACCTTGCGCGTTTCGCTGCGATCATTGGTTCCGGAGATAATGAGGAGGCAATATTTAGCTCCTCCGCTCAGGCATGTTCGGCTGAGACCGCGGGCAAGCGCGGGTTAAAATCGCATAGCAACGGCTTCCTTTTGCCACAATTAACACGCTCGTTTTTAATAGAAGCTCAGCTTAATTAGCGGTGGAATACCAGGAGAATCGTAACCCCTAGTCATGTCACAGTCAGAGAGTCAACCTAGTCAGTCAGAGGGTCGTGCCACATGTCCACGTCCAGTGTTCACGTGTGAAAACCGAGATTCTAACAAGAGAGCAAGAGCGTCATGTCACATATCCAGTGTCGACGTGTGAAAACTGAGATTCTAACAAGAGAGTAAGAGCGTCATGTCCATTGTCCAGCGTCCACGTCCAAGAGATAAACATACCAAACTAAGAGAGAAAGTTGTCGAAAAGTAGTAGCAGTTTGTTACAAGTAATATGTTACAAGAACTTTGTTTTCATCCAACGTTAACCTGTCACGCTTTGTATTGGCGGATCTGCATTGGCAAAGATTGAAGCACCGTATTTGCATTCCTAGCATGAATATTGACGAGTGGCATTCATTTCACCACCAGTAATCCTTACCGCGAAACCTCCGCGTTTCTCCCCAGTCCAAACATTCAAATGTCCAACAAAACCAGGACGAGTAAGGCCAACCAGCTGTCGTGCAGTGTTGCAGACAGCGTTATATCCCACTCTCACTCACACATTGTGCCCATATTTAGCAGCCGCTCCAGCGCGTCCGTGCAGCAGCCGAGCCGGTTCCGGGACCGGTTTCAGTGACACCAGCAGATTCGCGGTCTAATAACCATCCTGCAGATTCGCCCGAAGAAAGTGAAACTCCCTTCACGCATTTCGAGCACGACGCATGTCGCCCTGTGCGAGAGAATCGACCTGTGACACTCATCCCTGGGCACTCACCATGCGAAACTCAGCTGAAGCGGCGCCGAAACACAGCGTGACGATCACCAGCGTCCACATGTTCACCCGCTGCTGCCTCTCTTCCAGCAACACCACCGACTCGACTGGGACTGAAGCTCCTCAGTTGGTGGCCAGTCCAGAGACGGCCATGGTACGCGTATCGGTCCGGTCCGCTCACAGTCGCAGCGTCACAGCTAACAGCCGCTCAGGTCACAGGTCACAATCGCAGAGGCACAGCTCAAAGTCGCTCGGGTCACAGCTCGTTCTGCCCGGAGCAGTAGCAGCAGCGACAGCGAGTTTCCTGCTCCGTCTCTCCGGCACCTCTCACCAACACAGACGCACTGCCCACCGTCCGTCGCCGCCAACGCCGCCGACGACGTGCGCATGCGCCCGCCGGAGAAAGTGGCTGCCCTGCGACCTGGATCGGGCCGCGACAGCTCCGGCCAGCTCAGGCAGCCCCGGCAGCTGCAGCTGCAGCTGGCTGCCGCGCCGGCTCGGTGCGGAGGCGGCGGTGGCACAGATCACCAGACGGACAGACCCGGGAGGAGCGCCGGGTCAGGCGGTGACCCACAGACCTACCTGCTGCTGATCAGCCGCGCGGTCCGCGTCCGGCCGGCCAGCCAGCCAGCCGGCGACGGGGTGCTGACTGCTGAGTGCCGGGCGCTGGGTGCTGGGTGCTGGGTGCTGGGTGCTGGGTGCTGGGTGCGGGGTGCTGGGTGCTGGGTGCTGGGTGCTGGGTGCTGGGTGCTGGGTGCTGGGTGCTGGGTGCTGGGTGCTGGGTGCTGGGTGCTGGGTGCTGGGTGTTGGGTGCTGGGTGCTGGGTGCTGAGGCCCAGTTTTGTTAAGTTGTTGGGAGTTGGGACACTAGGGTGCCGGGGTGGCGTTCTGAGATAGGGAGGAGCGGCCATTGGTCGTCTGAGGGAGAGTCTTCTGTCTGTGTCCCTTTGTATTGATAAGTGTGATTGCTGCTCACGTTATCAGCCGTTATCTGCGAGACGGAATCTTATAAAAAACAGATGAAGGAAAGAGAAAATGGAATAGAGAGGCATAAAGGCGAAGTGAAGGAAAGATATAGGAAAAAGAGAGTGAAATAAGAATAGAGGACGAGAGAGGGAAAGAGTGAGATCAGGAAACAGAGGAGAAGGACAAGGGAAGAGACGGAAAGGATATATCAGCAATTATCGAAGAAATTTTCATTTGATTAGGCCGTTTAAAAAAAGAAGACGGCTTTAATGAATACATACAACATCTGCAGGATAAGAATAAAGCTGCATTCTTATTCTGCACGGTAGACACACTTTCATTCAGCAGGTTTATTCATTTCATTTCATGCTGGCTACGGTATGAAAAATACCTCTCAGAACTTTGCTGTCCATGACTGCTATGAATCCGTACTGCCAGTCTCGGTGTTACAAAACATTTGCACTCGAACTTCGTTTTTGTGCCAATTTTTTGTTAATACCTCGACTAACAGTCATTTCCCAGCATCGTTCAAAATATAAAGTCCCGCCCGTTACTGGGTTTTGCCACCCAGAGTGGAGTCAAGTCAAGTCCCGCACTCTGCTAAATATATTACGTTAGTATGCATGACGTCACACGGTGACGGAAGCATGTATGGGCAACATCTTCTTGCCCTTTGGCTGACAATTTAATAACCTCACACGTTTTTATAATCGAAAATACTTCGGACCTACCGGTCCTCGGTACTTGCGTAGCAAGAACTCGGTGAGTATATTAAATTGTTCCAGCCCCGGGCAGGAATATATAAGGTGCGGTAGAAAAAATTACCTGTTTCCAAAGTCACGAAACGCTGGCAATACTGTCGATAGGAATATGTTTCACACACGATTATAATAGCAATTGATGTAAATTCATTATTCCCAAAGTCCGATTAAGTATTTGTATTTGTTGCAGAGCACTGCCAACTTATAGTTGTCTAAAAGTTTGGGTCGTTACCAGTCTTATTTTAGTCAGCAAATGAGTCAAACACATATTTACAGAGAAAATTGCAGCAGTTAATCGAGCAAATCCTACTGGATAAGCCCAGTCCCCGAACATAACTCATGAACGTTCTTTTTTCATTAGAATATCATGATATAATACTTATAATCATCTTGGTGTACATACAAGAGAACACAGATCTTACAGAAGGTGTTCAAAATGATAACCGTCCATTTTAAGACTCATGGCTTTAGTGCTGAGACACATGTAATGTTAAGATGGTTAAGTCAATCTACCCCTCGCCGATGGCGACAAAGGATTGTGATACAAAATGCTGCATGCCCATTGCTCATCAATGCCGTACATCAAGTGAGGGGCTCCTGCTTCCGGCTTTAGATTCTGTTGGAATATCTGGATCGTCCTTCTTGTCAAATCCATATCCTAGGAAAACTAAAGTGATAATTTTATGCTAATTTTTATTCAGTTCTTTTTATTTTCGCACTTGTTCATTTATTAGAGAATAAGTATGTGCGTAATCTGCTTAACCCGCGCCCCGCTGAGGTCTCCAGCCGAACGCGCCCCGCTGGGGGACATATGTTGCCCCCTGGTTATCTCCCGAACCAATAACTGCAGAGCAACGCACAAGGCGGCAATGGAAATCTCTCAATGAGCTGCGTTCAGAGCAGGCTTAAGTTTTTTCCGAAAAAGGTAATATGTCAGGTCACGGTCAGGTCAACCAAAAACTGTTTGATATTTTTGTTTTGGGCCAAATATTACGTTCAAAGCTCTAAATTGGGACTAATACCGCACTGAGTGGTCTCAAAGGTACAACGCATCTCCTGCATTTAGCAGAAGGGAAAATAAGCAAAGGTCATGGTCAAGGTTAGGTCACACAAGGTCACTGTAGGGAAGAGATCTACAAAAGCCATGCAACACATGTTATGTGGGTATTTGTTTACGTAGAATTCGATGTCAACATTAATTTTTACGACTTGACCCCATAAAAGGTCAATGTCATATCAAATCAGGTTAAATTTTGAACTTGATAAACCCAAATACAAATCAATATTTATGCACCTTTTATGTCTCAGAAATACAGCGGTAACATTCATTTGCCTACATCTGGCCAAATAAACCTCCAAAAAACAATTTGGAAAAATGACGTCATGAGTTACTAACACTTAGGGAGTCATAAGTCAGGCAAATACAAAGCTTTTGGCTTGCAATTTCTTTTTGAGTATTGTTCATTCATAGATATAACACATATATTCCGTTTTTTAAGCTGCAAAAAATATGTTTAAAAAAAATCGAAATTTGTAGGGTCAACAACTCAAAGTTGTTAAAATCCAAGATAGCCATATTGTAGAAAATGTTAGTTACGTTATTTTTACGTTTTGTGGCTGCTCTTTGCTGTATTTCTCAAATTTCTACGATTTTCCAAACATTTGTCTGTTTTTCATCAAAAATGGCTTGACATGACGTCATCAAAACGTCATTATCTCAAAAAGTTCTTAACCAATTTCAGGACAGTATATTACAGGGTACTCCAAAGTTTTGGTAAAAGTCTTCAGAACTGGGAAAATATCACTAGATATATAGATCTGGCAGCACCCTGTGTGCTTCTTCTTCTAACCGGACGACTTGAGGTGGCCTCAACTCGGCTGAAACACGCGGTGCGGGGTACATGACACGATACTTTGGTCAATAACTCGAAAACCGTTGGATGGGCTTGACATTTTGACCTCG
>JARBER010049758.1:0-12080 GCA_030265075.1 Balanus glandula | reverse complement strand
GTTTTACATAAGAATCTACCCTGCCAAATTTGAAATAATCAAAATTTCACTTTTCATAGGTCCTACGGCGTACCCTATCCTGCAGTGATGACCCGTGACCGTTGACTACTGACATATATCCGCCTCGCCCCGCCACGCCGCATCGCCTCGAGCTTCGGGCGTGCGTGTGTGTCACTGTGTATGAGCGAATGTCGAGGTCGTTCGATAAAAAGCCGTCGCGGTTTTTGCGCAGCCTGTCTGTCTGACGTTTTTGCGGCGGCAATCGCGCAGCTTTAAGCCGGCGGGCGGCTGGCCGGCCGTGGGTGACGGTGCGGCTGTCCCTGTCGTCGCAGTGTGTGACTGTACAGACAGAGGTGTGCGGCTGTTGTCGCAGTGTGTGACTGTACAGACAGAGGTGTGCGGCTGTTGTCGCAGTGTGTGACTGTGCAGACAGAGGTCTCGCAGTGCGGACCGATGCGATCAAGTGCCACGTTGCCAAGGTCATGTTCACGATAGGTGATGCAATGACGACAGGCGACTGTACCGGGTTTACAATTACTCGCTCGTGGTTTAGGTGACTAATCGTGACAGTATCGGCTAGAGTGAGCCGCACTTGGCGGGGGAAAATAAGGAATGCATTAGCAAAACGCATACCACTGGACGACTGGATATTTATTGGTGCCGAAGTTCAAGGCCTGTCGTCACATTTTCGCGACAGTCGATTACCGTATTGACGAGGTGCGATCGGTTCCGTTTTCCCTTCGTAGAACGATCGATGTGCTGGTTTTCTAATTACTTTGGATTTATCGCATAACATTTACGTTCTTTTTTTAAAGTAGACAATAATTGACAACGTAGGATTTCTCGCCAGTTTCCCGATTATCCAAATGGTTCTTAATCGAAGACGCGTTTATTTCAACACTTGGCGCTCGCTCTTATCTGCTAGCGGAAACGAATCGATCGTTTTGTCAACGCTCATTTTTGTTTTGCAAATCCAATAGGTTGACGTCTTTTCCGGCTTCTGATGTCAGCTTCTGCAGGCTGTTGCTGCTTTTAATCAATTGTATTTTGAGTCAGGCAATAAATATCGCCACAGCACAGAGGCGGCTCCTTCCGCTTGCGGCTTAGGCACCTGACCGCAGCGATGCCGGAAAGTAAAAGTGACAGCTCGTCGACCGCGAGTCCTGAGCGCTGGAGCGAGGGGGGAGGGGTAGAGGGGGGAAGCTGCACGCGAGGACACTGACGAACCCAGCAACTGTCCCGTTAGCCGTGCCTCCAGTTCTAATGGCCAGGGACAGAGCCCGGCAACGCCGCACGAAAATAAACTCAACTCCAACAAAAACAGCGGTCAAGTGTACCATCACCCAGTTGTATGGTTATGTTAGATATAGTACATAAGTTACTGATTTACATTTAGTGTGATGTAGTAAATCACCGTCATCAGCGACATCGCACCGCAAATCGCTTCCCTGTCAAGCAGCGTTGAACGTCCTGGAACCGAGCGTAGTGGATGACTTGTCGATTGTGACCAGGAATTACGCCTCTCATGCAGAATGCAGATGTACGGCGCAGACCTTGAGACTGCACCGATCTCATGTCCAGGCGGTGGAGGTCACCGCCTTCGGGATGGGCTCTTTGTCAGCGTGACCTTGAGTCGGCGATCGGCCATGCACGCGGAACATGTCAGTTGATGTCTCGGGAAACACTCGGGGGCCGCCGATCACGGTCACGAAGTGGGAGATGCAAAAGCGCAGGCGCTGAAATGGGCGCGCCCTCGAATGCAGCTTTGGCTCCGATGGTCTCGTGTGGCACATCCTGCTGCAGGACCTGCTGTAGAGCCTGCTGCAGGACCTGCTGTAAGACCTGCTGAAGGATCCGCTGTGGGAACAAGAGGAGCATCAGGGTCGAAGTGTTGCCGTCAGGGTCATGGTGGCCCACCCTACCCCGCGGGTCGGCGCGTTCCGAACCCTGGCAGCCAGCTGGGACCGATAGGACGCCCACCCCTTCCTCACCACCCGCGTCCGGTCCGGGCGACGGCTACCTGGGAAGGATGGGACGCCACCGGGGCCGGCGGGCGGCTGCGAGTCCAGCTGGGCGGCCGGTCCGTCCGGCGTGGCGTGGCCCGTCCCGTGCTCACACATTCCTGGCGGCTGCAGGCTCCCGCTGGCGGCGCCCCTCGCTTCTGCCGCCCCAAGGTCAGCCGGGGCCCAGGTTCATGGCCAGAGGAAGGCCGCGGCACCCCGCCCCGCCCCGCCCCGCCCTGGCCGGCGTCGTCAGGGCGGGCGCCGGGAGACGGCAGTTGGGACGGGTTGTGGCCAGATGGACGCCGGGAACTGGCCTGGTCCCGACAGATCGGCCGGTAAAAAATGTGTCAGCCACCGACCTGAAGTGCTGTCCTCATCAGGCTGACGAATCGCTGAGCGACAAACCACCCGTTGAAATGTTCTATTGCTGGGGTTCTGAATAACATCGCGTAAATATTGCACGCTGAAAAGGGAAGGGCGGCTCTGTATGTCGACAAGTTGCTGATTAGAAAACGCATAAAATGGCCGATCAGCTTGTGCACAAACCTCAAGGACACTAACGAGGAAAAATGCTCGGACGTCCCCGCCGCGGTTACACAACGATGCCGAAAACGAGCTTATAACTGCAGGATGCAATAAATTGGCACGACTGTAACTGGTTTCGGCGGAGTGTCCGGAACAGTCCGTTTGATTCGGCGGCCTGATATACCCAACTGCCGTGCTATTTGTTTTCTCAAGGTTAATATGTCTGCGGACGAAATGGAGGATAGCGAACACGCCAGAATAGGAGGTAAAATGTCAATATTATCCACGAAACGCTGGAATTTAGTGAATATTTGATGCTTCTGGGATTTGCATGGCTAGGCTTTATGATACAATTGTGTATTGTGGAATTTTGTATAGCATCGCCTACGATATAGGTAAAAGCCTTTATGTACTTCGAAGAAACTAGAAGTAATAAAATGACTGTTTCGAATAAACATTTCCACGACAAAACACCACAAGTTATGTTCCGATATAATTATAACGTTTCTGTCTGTTTATAATATGCATTCCTAGAAACTTACCATCTTGACGCTTCAGTCCTCAGTGATGCACTCAGCATCAGATACGGACTTATAGTACGCCACTGGATGTAAACATACGTTTCTGGTCTGAACCAGTTTCAGTGAAGTTGAAAATTTCCTGGCTTATCGCACATTTATGAAATGCTCGGATTTGTCTGACGTTCGACCTCACCTTTGAGTGTAATGCTGCAAAGGAAACTATGCAATTATCTAAGCAGTTGGAAAGCATACAGTTTTCATATTACGTATGTTTCGCTTAAAGCTGTTCATCTCATCACTACTGGCTACTAAAATATTTCGCTGTTTGTTGTCCACATTTAGCAGTTCCAAGACATTTTTGTCATCTCTGTGTGCGCACATACACTATACTTTTAGAAGCTCTAGCACATTATAACATCCATATACTGAGAAAATCGCCTACCCGGAAGCTAAGGTATCATGCCAGACCTTTCCAGGTTAGGTTGCATTTGAGTCATCAATTATGCTTGAAGTATGTGTAAACTATTTGCATTGAATATCTTTGATCACTCTCCCTCTCACAATCACTATTTACTATCCCAACTTCCTGTCGTGAGAAACTTAGACTCAATCTCCATACTTGACTGTAGTAACGCGTAGCCGTTTACAATCCTCCCGTCTTTGTTCCGGAATCCGGACACCCACCCACCACCGCGACGCGGCAGAGCCCCTCTCGCCTCGACCTTCCACCCCGGCTGGACCCGCGCCTGCCGCGCCCCGGTGGCCGACACCTGAGCGCGCCTCTGCGCCCTGCCGCGGCGGTGGGTGCCCGGATTAGGGTTCGGAGCCGAGCTCGCGGCACTGGTGACCTCCAAGCCCGGACGCTGGCCTTGAAGCCGAGTGCGCGAGCCTCAAGGTTGAGTGGCGCCCGGAGCGGGGCGGCAGGAAACGTGTCCTCGCGCCGCCCAGCCGCCCCGAACGGTCGGCCATCCAGCGGCGCTGCACTTGTTGCAGGCCGGAGGCTTCTCGCTGCACCTGTCGTACGCTGCAGGATGCGGCCCGCAGAGACGGCGGAAGCAGGCTCCAGCGCGTGCGAGCGACCTACCCCACGCATGCAGTGCGTGCGCCGCGCCGCGGCGAAACGGTAGAGCACGCGGCGTCAGGTGGTCCCCACGTGGCCACACGTGGTCGCACCGGACTCACCGTGGCCCAGGAGCACCGGACTCCCGTGGCTGTCCCCGCCGCTGACGCCATGTGGGACTGGCATGACCGCCACAAGCCGTGATAGCACCTGTGTATCGTAATCTCGCCGTTGCAAGTGTCCGGGGTATCACCAGCTCCGCGGATTGCGGTTTATAATCTTGACTGCCGCAGCGGCCGGCGCTGTTAGTCTCAGCGGGTCTGTGATCCTCAGCCGGGTGTGAGGAGGCGCCTGAGCGCGGCGGGGACTGCTGTGTGCACGGCCTGGCAGCGCCGCGCTGCTGCAGCGTTGCACTGTTGACTGGTGCAGACCACTAGCTGCCAAGGCCAGCCGAGGCACCGGCGGGGGGCGCCGCAGGACCGGCCGCCTCCGCTTCCCGGGTGGAGGCCGGGAAGCTTCACCCGGGGGAGGCACCTAGCCGGGAGTACCACCTATTTAGCACTCGGTGGAGACACCCATCAGGGAGTACCGCCCATCTGGCACCCGGCAGCGGCACCTATCCAGGAGTAGCGCCCATCTGGCACCCAGGGAAGACACCTATCCGGGAGTGGCACCCATTTGGCACCCAGGGAGGCACACACCCGAGAGTAGCACCTACATGACACCCGGCAGTGGAACCCAGCCGACTACCGGTGGTTTCATCTCCCCGGCAGTGGCACCCATCCTGCACCCGGCAGTGACACCCATTCGAGAATGACACCCAACTGACACCCGGCAGTAGCACCCACGGCAGTCGCACACATCCGACACTCATTGTGCAATCGCTAGTTGCAATCTATTCCAGCAAGGATGGTTCCTGTGACGGCATAGACAATCATTAGTTGTTGTGGGATTTATAAACAACTTGAATAGCTGAAGCATTTTACCCCGGGAAATATGCTACACTCAGGGAATAATTTTGTGGCGTTACTTCGAAAACGGCGTCACGACTGAGGCCTAGTTTCCTTTAGAGGCAAGTCGCTGTGGTTGTTTGTCAACGAGCATATGATTAACCATGCATCACACACCAAACTGGCGTGAGTTAGTATTCCGCAGTTGCTATTTTTTTGCGACGAACTGAACTTGATTGTGTCAAGGTGTCCGAGATCAGGAAATCGCCACACGTATGACCACACAAAGACTGACACGACTGACGACTGACGTCACAACTGACGTCACACTGACGTCACGACTGACGTTACGGACTTCCAAACACTTTTGGGCTGTCGAAAGCTATGTAGCCCTCTGCATACTCTTGTGTGTATCATTCCACGTAATATATTAAGGAAATCAATATACTACTAATAAGGCTAGCTTACGTACTTACAAGGAAAATATATATTTTACCTGTGCGTGATAAGTACATTGCACGGTATATGCAATGTGAAGTGCGCAGTATGTATGCAATCTTATATTTGTTGAAGATACATAGCTCTATATGTGATGATGATGATTTGGGCTTTAGGGCGCCTCAACAATTGAGTTATATGGCGCCCATTATATGTGCTCTATATGTGCTAGCGATTGAAATTATTTTACGTAATGCACATGTAGAAGAAACAAACTACTAAAAACAAACAACTACCAATTAATATGTTAATATCGCGTCCAAATGTAGGAACTACCATGAGGAAACCTCGCAAAATATCATGTCATCTCCTGCCAGTATGTGCTGTGCAGCTGCTGTATGTAATTAAGGGTCCGGTAAAATGAAAATAACTGTCCCTCCCAAACCGCTATTAAATGCCACCGCAGCCGCCACTTCCTGGCTGAGAGCCGATCGTGCCCGCTCCGGCGAGGCGCCCTGATGGGGCTACAACAACGTCCACTCTGACTTTTAGCCGCGCCCCTCTGACCTTTTGCTTAGCTGAGTATCATGTGAGGTCTGACCCTGGTAGCCCAGGTGTCCTTCTACTGGAGGTCATCCCCCCCCCCCACCCCCGCTACGTCAGAGTCGTGACTGCCGGAGGGGGTCTGAAATTTGGACTGTCCGCCAGCGCCGCCAGGGGTCGCTGCACGTTTCAAGGCGAGAGCTCCTTTTAAGTCGTTGGAACCAGGATTTCAACCTGTGGGAGTTCCATGGCCTTGACGCCAAATTTGGTGGTTCGAACTTGAGCTGGCTTGATTTAGTGCTTCAACAATTGCGCTTCCACTTCGGCCCTGGAGGCGAGAGGCCTTGTTCAAGAAGTTACGAAGAAATGAGCAGCAAATTGTCCATGAAAATGAACTTCGTACGCGGCTAATGTGTATTTGTAGTCTGTCGTCTGTCATATGATTGCATGACTGCCTGAACCCATTGTTCATTATGTGCTCCTCATTGTTCGCTTAAATGCGCAGTAAAGCATTCGAGTCAACCGGGTCGTCGACATTTTACTTGCTTCATTGACAAAAGCATGCTCTTGGTTTAAGCCTATCAAGTCCTAGCACGACCTTCGGGGCTCTTCAGTCTTCATGGGGCTTCCCCATAGTGGCCTCATCCATGTTTCAGTCCTTTGTGCAATCAGATATTGTTTGCATCAAGGTCTTCCGATTTCTCACGTCATTCTCACGCCTTACAAGCCACTAGCCGACTTTGAGCGCTACCTCCAACTAATCACCTCGTATCCTCGATGGAAGATAACCGAGTTTTGCATAGGATCCTCGACTGGTGGCTCTCGTCGCCGGCCGAGGTGGCTCCCTGCAGCCCAGGCCGACCGAGGTGGCTCCCAGCAGCCCAGACCAACCGATGTGGCTCCCTGCTGCCCTGGAGACCGCTATCTGGCCACAGCAGCATTGTCAGCGTCAGCAGGGCACGGGGCACCTCAGCCCGGCCGGCGGCGGCCGGCTCCACCCTCCCCATCATTCCCCGCGGCGCCGTGGGATCAGCTGGTGCCGGCCGGATCGCGCTCGCGCACCCCTTCCCCGTCGGACACCGCATTGATCCATTAGCGCTGCGTTCGGGGCAACGCCCTGCTCCCCTCGGCAGCTGGGGCGCTCTACTTACCCCCTTCCGCCGGCGGCGGCCGCACGCACTATGCGTGTGTAGTGGCCTGGTGCGTGGGTCCGGCGCCCGCCCCTCCGCCGCCGCCGCCGCCGCCCGGAGCCGATCCGGAGCCGATCCGGAGCCGCCCCGGAGGCCGCCGCCCCGGTAGCGACATGAATTATTGGCGGCGGCCGCTGTGCTTGGGAGGGAGAGTCGCGCGACTCGCGATCGTGTGAGGTACCGGGCGACCGGCTATCTGCCGTGGTTTTCATGAGACGCCAACCTTGGGCACGCCCCTGAAGTCAATGCTTCACGCCCGGCGGCGCCACCCGCGCTGTTAGATCGGCTTCGAGAGCGTCGAGGCGGGCCTGCGATGGGTGCGACCGCGGGTCGTGCGGGCCACGCGGTCGCGGTGGGTATCTCACCGCTTCAGGGACGCTCGGACCGACGCGTCGTGCGGCAGTTAGACCGTCATGGGTGTGGCTTCTGCCAGGGACGTCACCCGAAGTCGGCCACCCACTTCGCCGAACCCGTTTGGCAAAAGCCATCGCTTGTTGTAGCACTGCTCTGTTGTGTCAGGAGGGGGCGGTGACTGCATGTTGTTAAGCGAATATGTTGCGCAGTGCATTGTGCATACATGACTTATGCAAAAATTGAGACATACATGCCTACTGAGATTATTTATAGTACAAATGTTAAATTAGTGTATGAAATGTCTTGAAGTATAGTATGCTCCGTGAATTAATGTGCTTGAACCTATTGATGAGCTATCAATAAGTTAAATTATCTTAGCTCATCGATAAAAAAAGAATTGATTGAGTAAAAAAGGCCTTCCATACACTAATGTAACATAATCACATCATTTATTACTGTAGGCATGCTAAGGACAAGACGATACAACGAAGACTTTATGTATTTACTACTTCATTATTCTGCATACACAATACACATACACATACCATGTACAAACACATAGATTGTACATACGCATATAAGGTCTACTGACGAAGCCAGACTTCTTCATTATATAACGTATGTTTGAATCTCTTCTAAGTAAGTGAATGTTTGTCCTCTCATCCCTAACAAGCATACACATGCGTCGTTGTGTCCCTGATGCGACTTCCTGATAGTGGCTCAGTTAAAATGTTTGTCGTTTTTCTTTTCCCCGTCTGAGCACCGGCATGTCTGCCTCGGCTGGTCTGCTTATCGTCGGCCCAGTGCCCCAGCTGACGGCACGAACAGCTCGCGAGCACCGTCACCGGACGCACCGCCCCTGCCTAATTAATCAATCCGGTGTCCTCGGCTGGGGCTGCACCTCTCCTGCTGACGTCATCAGCCCGAAATTCGCCGCCTTCGAGGACACAGCCCAAGGTCCGGGCTTCGAGAGCGCCGAGAGCCGAGAGTGCCGAGAGCGCTGAGGCGCGTCCACAAACAGGCGTGTCCGGCCGCCCGGCCACGTATTTCCTGGTTGAGCCGGACGTCTGGGCATACTCGACACAGCTCCGGAGTTGGACGGTGGAAGCTGGCAGCGTGGTGGTTCGAGTCGCTGCAATCGTCCCCCCCCCCATCGCTCCCCTCCCGTGGTCCCCGCGACAGACGCAGCCCCCCTCGGTCCCGTCCCGGCGGTCCCGCGTGGTCCGCCCGTCCGCCGGTCCGCTCCGCTCCCCTCGCCAGTACCGGTTTCGCGCCGGCTGCCGCTCGGAAGCGTCCAAGTGGCTGACCTTGAATTCGCTCGGCCTTGAACTTAACCCAGATATGACGCATTTGGAGCCGGTTGTCGGCTGGCGTGATGCCTCGCCCGCCGACGCCAGCGCCATCTCTGGACGGTGGTTGGAGACAGGCCGAGACCGGATAGCGGCGAGACACGTGGACCAAGCTTGTTGGGCTGGCCTCCTCCTGTCTAGGACGGAAAATTATCTTGGGTCGTGGTGCGGTACATAGGGAAGAAGAGGACACAAACGCTATTTTTATGCTTGATGAATGTCACAACAAATGCTCCCTTCCGATTCATTTTAAAGTCATAGGCTGCATGCAATTCAGACACACTGTTATTAGCCATGGCCAGCAGGCCTAACACTTGGATTGCATACCTAACTTTATTTTCGCTAAAATATCTTTCATATTTCTTGCAGCAAACCAGCTCGAATTCCGTCCGTTTTCCACTATCTGGAAGCACATTACACTGGATTCGATGCAACTTGACTCAATATCTCTCTTCAGATATCACTAACAAGCCTGAAATGGAAATGTTGCATGTGCGTTAAGCTGACAATCCTTCATGCTGGCCCAGAGCGCACGCCATCAGTGATACGCACACGTTCGCAGCGCGTAAGGCTATGTGTCAACAAGCGCATCCGCACGAATTTCGCCTAGGTCGCGGATTTGGCTTTGCATGCACGAACGACCCTGAAATACGTTAACATAATTGATTTCAAGTGGCATAGTTGGTAAGGGATAATCCCGATGTTTTGGTCCTGTAGTTGAAATGCATTATGTCGTTCTAAGCCATTCCAACGGTATTTGTAATTCGTAATGTTGTGTTTAGTTCTTAGAGGCCAATTGTAAAGTATTTTCGAAGTTAAATTGAGAAAATTTTGATTTCAACTCTAACATTAGCTTTGTTTAAATATGTTACTTCTCTTAACATTGGTCTGACATCTGTAATCTACCCATCCGGAAACAAGGAAGCCGTTTAATTAAGTCGGTACTCATTTTCCGCTCGATCGTTGGAAAACGCCGGCTTTAAGTTACGAGATGTCTTTGACCGTACGTATAGCTCAGTCTATTAGAAAACGCCGGCCTGAAGTTACGAGATGTCTTTGACCGTACGTATGGCCCAGTCTATCTCTGAACAAAAGGATCTCTTTGTTCTGCGACTTCCGCTCAGCCGGCAACCAGCGACGTCTCTCGTGCAGAGCAGAACAAACGGCTATTATTACGACGGCCCGTGTGCCTGTGTCAGGATTTATGGACGCGCTGGAGGGTGAGTGGAACGTGTCAGGGCGTATACCTACGTATCCACTCCAGACTGGTTTCTTTCAATTATCGTTAGAGGGCAGTCCCCAGACCACGGAGGAATTCACAGACGCCGACAGCGGCCATCAGGTCCGGTTCTGTCGCGTTACCCCGTTCATGGCCGGTCACTGGACAGTAGACGTCCTTGGCTCGTTCTGTTCAACTCCCGCCCTCTGACCCCTCGTGGGTTCCTTCATCGGAGAACGGGAAGCGACACTTGTGACCGGAACAAAGTCACGTGACCGGCCGCGTTGCATCGATTCTGCGCCGTGCGGCGTCGTGCGGCCGCCCCAGCGCGGCCACCCTTTCGCTGCCGGCGCATGCGCACTGGCTCCGGTCGGGCTGTCTCGCCGCCGGGCCCGCCCGAGTGTCAACGACCTTGTCACTGTGCCCTTTGAGTGACCCCTGGCGGCTGGCGGGCGCGGCACGCGGCACCGCTCACCCAAATTTACCACCGCGTTCACAGCTGCTCGAGCCGTGCTGCACGAGCGCGCGTACACGGTCGCACCGCGTGTATGTACTCGGCGCACACAGGAGAACAAACAGTGAGCTGATCGCCGCCCGGCGCGAGTTAATTACGCGAGCTCGGTCGATGGTTCAGGCGAGCTGCTGAGGATGGGCACTGATATTTTTTCGGAAGGGATATTTTTTGCATCCTTTCACTATGGTAGATGAGTGGCCTTCATTACAATATTTATTGTAGAGGTAGGCTGGACATGCGATGTGGTTCCAGTATGCCTGTCACACTTTCAGCATAAACTAAATTATGATAGTTTAGTTGATATAGTTATAATTTATAGTTTTTTTCTCAATAGGTTAGCAGTTGAATTCGCTGAAGCAATTAATTATTTTGGGATTTTTTGGGAAAGCAGTGTAGTAATATTTAGCGAAACTTTAAAGCACTTTCCGATTCATTTGAAATACGTCAGCATCAAAGTCCCGCATACATTTTGAAAGTAAAATCGCATTACAGCCAACTTGCTCTTCGCGTGGCTTTAATAGACCGCCGCTTTCGCTTTCGCGCCTGCAGCGCCGGGTTGCAGGCGCGCTGTCGATGCTGCCTGGCCTGATAGACTGTGCCGCATCACGCGCGTCCGCCGCCCGGTCGGCCGCAGCTGACGGATGTTGCAACGCGCGCGGGCGGCGTGCCGCGCGGCCTGCAACGCGCGACAGTGATATATCGGGCGACCTTGGCGCACGCGTAAACAGGACTGCCTCACGCGGGACCGCCGCGTCCCCGCTCTCTGCAGTCTGCAGTCTGCAGTCTGCAGTCAGCAGCCCGCGCGGCCGCCAAACGCGAGCTGCTGTTGATAGTGGTCTCTGTCGACCCAGCGGCGAGCCGTCCGGGAGCAGTGCTCTCGGCTCTGCCGGCGGCGACGACGGCGAGTCTCCGCCGACTCGGCGCAGGATCCGGCCGGTCTGCCCGCCGTCTGCCGTCTGCCGTCTCCGCTCGGATTGCCGCCGCCGCGTAAAAAACTCCTCCCGCCAGACACTGCAGCCGTCGCCCGTCGGTATTGAACCGCTCGGCTGAACCCCTCAAATGGGTGAAACGGGCCGTTTTCGCCGCACGTTGCGACGTGGCTCGCGTATATCGATCGCCCGGCCGTCTAGACGGTCGGCTGGCCGGCGCGGCGCCCCTCTCGCGGTGCGCGACACACGCGCACACAGACACACACACGCACACAGACACACACACGCAGTGGGTCAACGGACGGAGCGTCGATGTGTGGCTGGCCGGGTACGGGAGGTGAGAGGTGAGCGGGGCGAGGGTGAGCTAGAGGTGAGGCAGCGGCCGTCCCGAGGAGCGAGGAGGAGGCCGGAGAGAGGAGAGAGGAGAGAGGAGAGAGGAGAGAGGAGAGAGGAGAGAGGAGAGAGGAGAGAGGAGAGAGGAGAGA
>JARBER010049537.1:0-12081 GCA_030265075.1 Balanus glandula | reverse complement strand
TAAATTAGACGACGAAGTGATTGTAAACAACCCAGTCTAAAATTTGGTCACGTGCGTTCCCTCCCCTGGTAAAAACCATGCATGGGAAATAAAATACGCTGTCTAGTTATCCTGAAATACGTTACTGTCCATGGGCTGCCAATTTAATTATCTCACCTCGCTTTGTTCTAGAAAATACCTCGAACCTACCGGTCCTTCGTATTTTTTATAACGAAGCTCGGTGAGATCATAAGATTGTCCAAGGTCCAAGCCCCGGGCAGAAATTATTATCATTAGCAAGGATTGCAGAGAGAGGTGTCGCTTTTCAGGCTTGTGACTACCCACGCCGCGCCGCAAACCCCGTTCAACTACCCACTTGCTCATATTAGCTGACAGCTACCCACAACTACTCATAACATAAGCTTTACATAGCATATATAAGCATTAGCTTACATAAGCATTTAAAAGAAATAAGGAAAAGGCATTGTAATTTGTATAATGCAAATTCGATATTGCTGAAATAAAGCTCAGTTACTGAAAAAAGTTTAAGGCAATGCGTGAGAAAGCATTGTTAAAAAAGTTAAAAATGATGCTTCTCATATAATTCAAATGATTGCTTCTGCTACCCGCAACCAACACGTTGGTAGTAATCAGGGCAATAGAATAGTAGTAATTAGAATAGGTAGTAATTACCCACGACTCGTGGGTAAACGGGTAGAAAAGTGGCACCTCTAATTGCAGATAGGGTACCAAAGCAGAGTACCTACTTATATAAATACCAAAGCATCGAGCAGGCTTCCCTGATTAGACGTGCCCAGACTCGTTACGACTTACGGGTGCAATACTCGAATCGAATGCACACCGACTGCGCAGTACTTGCGTCATTCAACTGCAAAAGCCAAGCCGGAATGTCGCAATCCGCTTAATTTATGACCTTCTGTCGCAATAACTTTCCGTTACGTAACCGTCACCGCGTCGTAACTCGTAAGACGGTGTGGAACGCGTGAAACTTTATGAATTATTACGTAACACCTCGGTTACACCCATACTAGTAGCATGGAAAAAACTTGTCCGGTCCCAGTATCCCAAAATTTCATTTTTTTTTGGGTGTCGTAAAAAATTTGAGCCCAAGAAGACAGTGAGTGGAAAGGAGCGCACATATCGATTTAAATGAGAAAGGCAGTAGTTACACTGAAAAATATATTTTGCCAATAGAAATCTATAACACAATTCAGAATTTAGGAGTAGAAAATAGACTTAGATGTGGAGTGGAAAGCTGCTTACATTTGTAGTCTCCCACCTAAATCAACAAATTTGGGACACTGCCTGATCCTCACGCCAACAATAACAGAAGACAGAACATCTTTCACGAGGCAAGACAAATAAGAATGTTCCATTCCTTTCAATTATGAGCATTCACTTCTCATCCACCCTCATATGTAGACCCAAATGCCATCCCTTCAGTTAATGTCACCCAGCATCCGTGTCCGTCGAAGAAAAACAAGGGCTGGGAAAACCTCCCGTTTTGTATTAACCTACTTCCGGAGACTGAACAGAAACTTCTTCAGACATCGAAATCTTCGGCTTCCGTACACAATGCGAACGGGCCAGACCTATGAGCCTCGCACGCGCAAGTCGATGGCTTGGGAACCGCTCCCTCCGGGAGACCAACGGCAGGAACTGCCGGGCCACCACGCGAGACCGTAAGACAAACTGGCGTTACACATCCAGTCTATTCTCCGTTGAAATTTGGGATAGCGAGAGACAGACATTTGTACTTACACTTGCCTATCCCTAAACGTGAAATCTGTGCTCTTACAATAAAAAAGATACCGAAACACACATACACTCACACACGCTAACCAAGACAAACTATGAAATTTAAGAATGGATGAGCCGAAGATTTTGTGGTAATTCAGATGAACTTGTTACTGCGCACGAGTACAAACAAAACGAATTAGCCAACCTACGATTAAGGTGGAGCTGCACGTCAACTATGTACACCTATATGAAGTGAGGAAGACGCACGCACCTGCTTACGTTAAAACGATAAAAACAAGGCCGTCTTTTGTCACACTGGAAAGAGCCGCCACGGCCGACGCAGAGCACTTTCTCCGGAACATAAGACCATCACAAACGTGCAGACACGGGCCACGGCGCGCTGTGGAGATCGTCCTACCAATGCGATGAAGCGATACAAAAGAATGATTCTACACTGAGTCACGCGCGCGCACCACACCTCGCTCTGCAGGAAGCGGCGCCTTCAGAGACGACGCGACATTCGCCAGTCGGCCGGACAGTCCAGAGGGTAGCGGGACGGCACTCACACGCGGCACCCATTCAGAGACTGTTGAGTGGCGGTGGACTGTGGATGGTGTTGAATAAATAAAACCTAGCTGCGCATGGGTCGCGGGCCCGGCGGCGCAGGACGGTGCACGCCCGCGCGCCGGAGTCTGCGGCCGCAGCGCGTACTCCTGGTTATTGGCAGTAGATTTTATGAGCGGGACGGCGGCCGGCGACGGTGGAAGTGGGCGCCGATCTCAGGCAGGCCGCTTAGGCGCGCTCGCCGCGAATACGCCGGGCAAGCTGGATGTCCTTGGGCATGATCGTCACGCGCTTGGCGTGGATGGCGCACAGGTTGGTGTCTTCGAACAAGCTGACCAGGTACGCCTCGCTGGCCTCCTGGAGGGCGCCGATCGCGGCCGACTGGAAACGCAGGTCGGTCTTGAAGTCCTGCGCGATCTCACGCACCAGGCGCTGGAACGGCAGCTTGCGGATCAGCAGCTCCGTCGACTTCTGGTAGCGACGGATCTCACGCAGGGCGACGGTTCCGGGCCTGAAACGACACGCAGGTTAGTACGAAGAAACGCCATACTTAACAGCTGCAGTGGATGGACTAGGGTTGGCACTTGCACACGAGAATGGAGGTTCGGTGACACTGATGAAGTCATATCATCGGAAATGGAAAATCACGCCGATATAAGCAAGGAAACTGGCAAGTGGAACACATCCGGTAAGCACAGGGAACAACATACACGCCTCAAAATGGTCAGGACCCTCCAAACGCATACACTTCTCCACAAGCATCACAATAGATTAATGCAGTAAGAAGAAAATGCAGTGGCTAAATGACGCATGGAATCACTGGTATGACAACTTTTATTAAGTCCAAGCCTTTTTAATTGAAGGATTTGCAAGTTCAAAACCAGTGCTAAGCAGAGCTTGTTGTGCAGATCCTGACCACTAGCGTCCGATCGGGAAATCCCGGGTAGGCGGCAGGGTTTAGCTGGAAAGTTTAACGTGTCCCGTATAGCCGGGCACGGCCCGCCCCGCTCGTGAACTGGCCGCGGCCGCCAATCACTCACATTAGACCCAAGTTTATTCAAGATAGCCCTGGTTGGCAATTGACCTTTGAGATGAGAAGGTAAAGGGCTTGAAGTAGATATCAAAGTGAACAATGCAGTACAAATTGACAAGTCACCTGTAGCGATGGGGCTTCTTCACTCCGCCGGTAGACGGCGCCGACTTGCGGGCAGCCTTTGTCGCCAGCTGCTTCCTCGGAGCCTTGCCTCCGGTCGACTTACGGGCAGTCTGCTTCGTACGAGCCATCTCTCCTTAGCTGACAAAATAATGTTATCCGTCAGACATAGTATTCGGAAAAATGTGGTGTCTGTACGGACAGTCCGTGTTCGGCGAGCGAAAGGAGATCAGCTGTTCAGACATGTTATAGACAACAAAATGACAAAATGACATGGTAAGGACATGTCACCAAGATCTAGTCGTACCCGCGGGTGTGTGGGAAGGAGGGGGAGCAGGGGGCTGGCAAATGGAATAATGATCCCTCCTGTGTGGTGGGCAAATCTGTTTTGTTTTGTAATTTGGTGGGAGTGCTTCGTGCCCCTAATAAAAAATTATATTCCAAGTAGGAACAATATTCAAAGTTAACACTGGGCATGCCACTGCATGAAGTGTTGTATGATAGAACACACTTGAAATATTTCTGAAAACTATGAATCTAAGTAGATCCCACATCAGATTTATATTTGTGGCAAAAATAAATAATTTCAAACACCACAAGAAATTAAGCTCAGAAAGAGTAATATTAGTAAAATTTAGAAAAGTGGGAGTCTGGCTGGAGTTGGTTCAGAAGATATGGTTTTCAAGCGCATGCTCCCCAGGTTTCGAAGCGCATGCTCCCCACACTAATTCCTAAATCACTTAGTATAACCCAGATGCTGAATGTTGTTCATTATCATTGAGCCAAGTTGTAAAAAGGTAAGGTCCCCAATCATAAGAGGAACCCAAACAGACAAGTTCAGACAAGTTCAGAAGTAGATAGCTTTTATACCCAAAATGACATTTGAGAATGTGGAAAATTTATGTACACATAGAAACACATTTCATTTTGAATATAAAAAGCAAGCTTTTTATAAAATCAAGCATTTTCAGTAAATCTTTGTGAGAATCCACATTACAATTCACCATTTGGAAGCAGAGAATTCAGTCTATTAAAATCGGAATTAGGGAAAAATATTAGCATTTGGGTGTTTTTTAGCACAATCTATTTCAAAATTTAAGCCATTTGAACATGTCTGGTAATGACTTTTAGCTTTACATGCTTTACCTGCGAAGGCACAATATGGATATTTATATTAGGAAATTGGATTTCTACATAGCTGGATACATTTCAAGTCATTTTTATAACAATGGCATCTGTAGTGTTGTTACAACCAAGCTTGCTTCAGAATAGCACCCGAACTCCTGATGTGTATAGAGTAAAAGCTTGATCTGTAGAGACATCTGAATCTCATGACATAACAATAACATACTATAAGAATGTAGATGTTACTGATAAATTGTTTCCATTTTGATACCATCATGTCAAGACAATATGTCCGGTACTGCTACACCATTATGCTGTATTCCTAGACACTTAGTCTTATGCTTGCCTTGGGCCCACAACCTCTTCAGGCTCAGGCATTCACATTCCCTATTTTCAGACCTAACATGCTTTCAGAATGTGTACCATCAAACAGGGTGACAGAACAGGGAACATCAGCTGGGTGACTATGATAGTGCACTGGGTGATTGATAAGCAAAGAAAATGTGACCCAAAGACAGAGTGGCCTCAGGAGCTCTAACCCTTTGCATCCAACATGCATGAAAAGGGGGGACAAGGCCAGTGTCCTGAAATTGCTTTTTGCAAGAGTGTGATGAACGTTGAGAGGACGTCACTATTTCCGAAGGAGGTGGATATTAGACAAAAAAAAATGATAACCCACAAAATCGACGTTTTAGATTTTAGACTGTCAGTTAGCTACGTAAATACCCAGTAAAGTTATGACAAAATGTTCTTCCGATATTTGAAAACCAAGTGACTGCTTTACGTGACAATATCATGAACATCTAATGTGAAATGGCCTATGTTACATACATAGGTAATTCCTATGTTGCAGATGGCATCTATTGAAGGCTGCCTCCTGCACTCCTACGTCCTACCAGTTGCCTGTCTGTCCTGCTGCCTGTCTGTCCTGCTCAAGAACAAGCAACCCAGTCCATCCTGTGCTCAAGTGTTCATCCTCACTAGAGATGCTAATATCAAGACCACCGAGGCTACCCGATAACCGTCTGCCGCCGGATCCAAATTGAACTCGCGAGTCAGGCTTGCCTGTCTCAGCACAAGTTGGGGAGATGGGGTGATATTATCTGTGCATGTATAATAAAGTGATCATGCAGATTGATGGTTATCAGGACTGACGGATGCTGTCGAATGTGACCGGGCTTGATGACGGCACCAATTCATTTATGGGCGGTGACGGTACCGTTTTTTTTTCACGCCTTTCATCCTCACCTATGCAATGTGATTCACTGCTGCTAATACAATATATTGGAATTAAAGGCGTCAATGGGAACATCTCGTAGCAATGAAGCATGTGGTTGTGATGTAATTTATTTTTGCGTAACAAATATCGCCTTATTTACGTCCTTGTTCCTGGTTCAATAATGTAGAGAGCATTTCTCAGAGCTGAAATCAACCGGTGTTCCGTGTTTGTCCCATCGAAATCGGACGAGCAGTTTTCGAGTTATTCTTCCTCTGGAGCAGAATCTGCTTTTTTAGTTTGGAAATTTGACGACAGATTGCATCACACACTACATCGTGTCAATATAGATGTCGCTCCGGTGCTGTTGTTTGAAGCTCAAAATATAAACAACTGAAGAAAAAAAATCGGCAAATATTATAACACCAGTAATGTAACGTCTGTGTCACGGATTAACACAAAACTTAGGTTACAAAGTTCATGTTCATCAACGCAAGAGCTCCAGCTGCAAGCAATCGTGTGCTCATATCCCGGAAACAATAATGCAGATTGCAGATGATCTCTCAGAAATAAAATCGACCGGTGTTCCGTGTTTGTCCCATCGAAATCGGACGAGCAGTTTTCGAGTTATTCCGCCAGAACAGTTACTCCACCAGCAGTGGGGCAGAATCTGCCCCCCCCCCCCCACCCAGCAGGATCACGTAATGCTGGCCGCCAGCAGGGAATAGGGTTAAGTTAAGATACATGCACATTGCACATTTGCCCATCTTGCTTGATCTTTCTGACATTACAGTTAAATTGTATTGCAATTTATTCACAAGGATTTAATATGTTTTTCATATAAATAAATTGTACATTCCCAAAACATTTTTGTTTCCTTAACAAAATACTGCTTAAGTTTTCTTAACAAGACAAAATAACTCTCCACCAATGAAGTTGTACTCTTTGAGACCAGGCCACTGGACATAAAATTAAAATGTTAGGTCAAAGGTCATATTCTCCTAGGCTGAGCCTGAGGTGCTGGTATGTCTGGTACAGTCTGCAAATTTTGGCAGGTTTCAACAAGACCTTGTCAGGACAGGGTGGCCCAGGACATCACATTTTGGGAAGCTTTTGAAATTTTGTGGCAGAAATTGCTGCCCAGGGGCAGCAGCAAGAATATTCAAAGTAGAACAACATTTGCAAAGGGGAAATTTCTTAGCCGTTTGTTCCAGGGATGGAAAATTTAAGCCTGTGTCTGGTTTTAGGCAGTTTAAACCATGGTTTAAACTGGCTGGCCTTAACTAATTTAAACCACCCTGGCTTTTCTTAGGTGGCTTTCATTACAAAAACATCAATAAAAGCCACTTGCACTGACTTAGCCATAAATCCCCAATTTTTATGTTTACATTCTCACATTGTACAGATAATTACATGCATGATTCAAGTCCAGAGACACAAAATCAAAATCACACATACACTTAATTATTCAGATTTAACAATCATTTTATATCTTGTTATTATTGTTTAGATGTTGGATTATTTTGCTTATGATCAACACATGTTCTTAATGCAAATGTTTACTCATTCGGCAGGGAAGTTATAATTATTCAACATGTCAGGTTCAACTTATCAACCCAGAAAATAATTCAAATAAAACAACCATTGTTGCCACAAGGTTCAGCTTGCACTGTGCATCTTAATAAAACACTGTGCCATAATTTGGCTAAAGCATGAACTCAGAATTGTGTCATTTTAAATGTGTGTCAAATGTTAATGAGCAGTGTACATGCAAATTATAGTTGTGTTTGATACTGCCCCTTAAAATTATGCTTAAGCCCACCTTGATTAAGAAATATATTGGTTTTAACCCAATGACATGTCTTATATCATCATCATCTAAGTGGCCAATTGTTTTAAGGAATGATACTTGGACCTAACTAATCAGTGGGTTTCTTCCAACAATAACAACAATATATTTAACATCATTAAGCACATACAAATAACACAAGTATTTGCAAGACACTTGAATTCATCCGGCTTATATTTATTAAGCCAGTTTAAGCTGGCTTAAATCAAAAGCCACTGGCAAGCATAATTCATTATTTCCATCCCTTATTTCCAATCCTGGCTTGTGCATGATGTCGGCTGCCCCAAATTGAAATCAAAATTAGTCATTGATTCTTCTGTCACATTTTGCAGACTGGCATCTGGTCAGATCTGGTAAACAAACAACTTCATTCCTATTTCATATCTTTAAAATATTATCAACATAATTGTACTACAGTATGGATAAATAAATATAAAACGTTTTAATACATACCTACCTACTCACTACTCAGAAGTAAACAACACTAGCGATGAACTCCCAACTTCAGACGATTCCTGGCATCATCATATGTCAATGGCCAATGCAGCCTCGGCTTCGCCACCTCGGCTCAAGTCATTTCTTTGACGTCACAAGAAACATAATCTTGAGACTTCCAGTCGGAAATAGGGACGTCGATAAATTGCAGACCCAGCAAAAATCAACGTGGAAAGGCAAAAGATACCTCTCCGCAATTATTTTTTTTTTGCGAAAAATTAACTAGACAGACTCATAAAGCAGCCAATATTTTTTTCAAACCTGAATTTTGCTTTCTTAATAGTGCACTTTTCGGTTCCGAATCGACCTCCGTGTTGACAATTTCTGAGCTGAATCGACGTCCCTGTTTCAAAACGCATTTTATTAAATATATAGTTATTTGTATATAAATATTTTTGTTACTTAAGTGCGGCGTGAAAATTTGAAACAGAAAACAACTATATTTTGCTTTTGTAACTTTGTAAATGTGTTGATTTAATTATATTTATCGGGGAGCTACCGCTGACCTACTTCAGGGCGCTTCATACGGCTTTCGGGGGAATAAATAATTAAAATACAGTTACGCAATTTTACTGTAATTTTTTTTACTTTCTACCTAGTAAAATGATCTGCTAATACATATAGGCTCTCGAAAAGTTCATGGCGTAGTCAAAAAGACCCGAAACTGAAAAGTGGACAATATACTTTTTTCGACGTCCCTCAAAATAAGTTTTTTTATCGAATCCAGATAATATCCTTCATATGGCAGCAACGTCAGGCAGCAGCTCACTGAGACGTCTATTGCGCTGCAATTACAAACTCCCGACAGCAAATTTGTTTGTGGTTTCAGCAGGACCGCGTGTAATGTGCATTGTGAAGCTGGTTCAGGTTTCTGTGCTGTTTAGTGCTTGGTATACGGTAATTTATAGGTATAATGCATAATTAATATGGTTATTGGGTAGGTAGTGATCTAGGGAGGTAATATGATAGTGTTTTTGTGTTGTCCAACTTTTACTTTCCAGCTGTTTACCTCGATTGCCCGGGACGTCGTTTCGATGAGTGACGTGACAAAAAAGTTCATTTGGGTGTGGTTTTCCACCCATATTTGTGAATTTCAAGACACTGGACAAGGCAGCCACAGAAATTAAGCTTCATTGAAACAGCCAAGTCAAATGCAAGTGCAACAGAGGATGACTCATGAGGCAAGGGCAAAAGCATCTGCAAGAAGTAGAACCTTCCTATCCTGAAGCTAATATGTGAAAACATAGATTAGGAAAGATGTATATCCTGTGGCAAGTGGTACAATATTATGTGCATTCAACCAAAATGGGTGACAAAAATGCAGTGGTATAATTTTTGGTTATCCATTCTCAAACATGGTTGCTATGTGGAAATTTTGACTTCAGGTCATGTTTTGCTTCTTGCCAATTGAATGAGCTTTGCTTTAGATGACTGAAGCTGGTTAGTGGTTGGCAGTGCTGTTTTTATATTATTTATCCCTAGAGGTGTAAAAATGAAAGCAGTTTGTGATGGTTTCATGCTATTAGCAATCATCTTATTGTATTTGTTTGACATCAATGTTTGTTTGCAACATTTCAAGATTATGGACAAATCAATTAATGTGCCTGTTTGACTAGTATATCAACAAATAATGGATATATGACAGCCACCATAGTAACCCTTCAAGTGAGGACAATTTGAACCCAAAAATAAAATGTAATAGGTGAAAGTATAGAGTATTACTGTACATCAATGGAGCTAGAGAACTGTCCATTTGGTATAATGAAGCACAATTTGGCTCTAAATACAATCACATATGCCCTGTGCATGCTAGCAAGTATCAAAAAGGTTTACAATGTCACCCTGTTTGATGGTACAATGAATCAGTAGAGCCAGTATTCTGCTAGCATGAAATGTCCAGGAGTTAGACATGTTCAGGGATCAGACTTTTACCCTAGGTGCCAAATAACTACATTAACACTAATACAAATTGGCATCCAGTATCAGCAGACAGGCTCAATTTGGACTGTCTTTAAATGTTGGTCAGCTTACCATTTTAATATGAAAATATTTTGTCACCCATTTTGGTTGAATATGAAAATACCAGTCACAAATATTTCCTTTAAAATGAAAGGATAGGGCAGGATATCACAACACTAGACAGTTATATCATCAAACTCAACAGGTTATCAGAATATCAACAATGCATTGGCTATAGACCATTTCACACCTAATAGATAGGAAAAGATACTGTAAAACCAGACAGCTCTATTGTCAGACTTCACATGCTATCATAATGTAGACAATGCATCAGAATCATCAACATTCTGATAGCATGAAAAATCTGAGATTCTGACATTTACAGATAGTAAGTTTTAACCCTAGTAACATGTAAGCACTGGGCAGATGGCAGTATGACCAATGCATCAGCATAGTCTGCATTCATATAACGTGAAAAATAAGATATTCCGACATGCCAGAACAAGTTTTTAAGCAGAGTTCGCTGAAGGAACTGACTTTCACCGCCACCGCGCCAACGTCAGCCGCGGGCGGAACAAAGGACATCACATTTTGGATACCTGACTATTGCAGCAAAACAGAGAGCAAGCAGACGGAAACAAATTACGAATGAAACAATTACTTATGCAACACTCATACCTTTTCAAATACCTTTTTCTCCTTATTCAGACAGAGACAACGGCAGCGACGCAACAATCTGGAAGAACAAAATTCAACTGAGGTTGACGTCATCGCATTGCCTTTACGCCATTGGTCGGAATAAGCTTGGCTCTCATTGGTGGACCTTCTGGCGACTGCAATTCTGATTGGTCGTCGATTGCGTAAGCTGGAGCAGCTGTTGGCGAGGAAGAGCACTCATTACAATTTTACATATAAGGATTTATTGATGCAAGAGCAATTCAAATATCGCATACTTTTTGACAATTAATTGTCATTGCCTATTTCTTTTTTTTAAAAAAGGAAAATCAATCATTTGGTGCTCAGACTTGAAACTGTGTGCCTTTATTTCGACTACGTTCGGCATCCCAACAAATTCGCTGGTATTTGGTGCTGTTTTAGAGAAATGTTAAAATTCCACAGCAGTTAGACCTGCTATTTTTTGTGTATGAACGAGCGCGTGCAACTTTTTGACGAACTTGGAGCGTAATAGCCTGAGGTAAATTTAGCATGTAGTACAAAACATTAATTTTTATCGGAAATTAACTCCCATAAAATGATAAAATCGTAAAAAGAGCATATATTGTAAGAAACATCTTGAGTCACAAATTTACGTCATATAATAATTTTTGGCAATGTTATCACGTGACTTTTAGACAAATCACATGATGTGTACATGTGGCCAGTCGAAATTGGAAACTTGTGTTTGCCAAAATAAACTTCAGTAACTATACGTGCCTTAGGTGCATAGATATACAGACTAGATAGGACAGCAGGGTCCTGAGAGTACGTGAAAGCCGCCGCCATCTTGGTACAGTCACCAAAGCTGTTGGCGCCTGTTGTTGTGGGTGGTGAGCGTGAACGGAGGTGGGTGTCTGAGTCGTATTCTAGGCTGGGATGCGGAACCGGGATGTGGGACCAGGATACGGACCGGGATACGGACCGGGATACGGACCGGGATACGGACCGGGATACGGACCGGGATACGGACTGTGGTACGAGACCATGGTACGGGGCCGGTATATGGGACCGGAATACTGGACCGCGATACGGAATTGGGATACGGGACCGAGATACGGGACCGGGATCCGGGACCGTGAGTCGTGACAAGCGCCGGGATTCGGGACCGGGACACGGGACAGGGATAAGGAACCGAGACCGGAATACGGGACCGGGATGCGGGACCGGGATATAAAACTGGGATACTGGACCGGGATACGGGACCGGGATACGGGACCGGGATACGGGACTGGGATACGGGACCGGGATACGGGACCGGGATAC
>JARBER010049426.1:0-12082 GCA_030265075.1 Balanus glandula | reverse complement strand
TTGAGTCCCATAAAAAACGAGATTTTTTTTACTTGACCTGACCTGTGACGTCATCGGTGACCTCGAGGTCAACAAAACAAAATTGTCGATAATTTTTAGAGGGCTATCCATTGCCGTTTGAATCAGGTCGCTAGCTTTAATGGTTCCAGAGATACGAGGGGAGGGCAATATATTGCCCCCCCCCCCGTGACTCGTGTTATAGAAAATACCCCCAGTGACTGGCGGCCTGAAAAGATTTGGAAGGTCAAAATCTAGCGACAGGTAGCTTTACGCTCCAGCACATTCCCCTTCGTTTGACCTGATATTTGACCTGGAAGGTCATGACCTAAAATCGTGAATGTCATGCTGATTGCTACGCTAGATTTTGACCTTCCGAATCCTTTGAGACCTTTTAAAAGCAAATTGGTCGCTGACTTAAGGCTCTAGCGCGTTCCTCTTCTTTTTACCTTTCATTTCACCAGGAAGGTTATGATCTGAAATCGTAAATTTCATGCTGACATTTGACATTTTGATCTCAGGAATCATTTGAGGCCGCTTAAAAGCAAATATGTCAGTAACTCTAGGCTCCAGCGCGTTCCCTTTCGTTTGACCTGATATTTGACCTAGGCCAATTGCTATCGCAAAACGACCTTTATTTTTGGAATCAGCATGGTCTGATTGACCTAACCACGAAGTTTGGGAAAATCAAAAGTCGCTGGACTCTGGAGCTGTAAAGTGTGAGGTGACGATTGCGTCAACTTTACGGACTGAATGAAGCTTGACTGAAATTGATATAAGTGGTATATTTGCCCTGATACGAAATCGCCTTACATCATCGATATTTGTTGACTCAAATTAACTATAGATCAAATCAAGTACCATTCATCATTATTGATGAAAACATGTTTTCTTTGCTTGCAATCGCCCCTGGAATGTGTGTTTGCAATCCTTCACTAACCATACCTGTGTACGAATGTATGAATGCATGATTAAATGGGATCCTATTAGGGGGCTGTCATTTGCTGCTTTCAGCGATGACTACTTTTGCCTTCTTTTAAATAATTTTACCACAACTAACATTGGGCATTCTTCTCCCATTATATGCTTATTTAAGTTTGTTTCCATTTCATAGCTGGGAGTGCCGCGACTTTTCTCTTTTTTTTTGTGGTAACGTATGGTGTGAGTCGCTGGGATAGGGGAGGGGGCAGTCCTGGTCACCGGATCATGGGTGACGGTTGTAAAAATAGTTATAAAAAAGTTTGTCGCTATCGAACTGTCTTTACACCCCTGCTGTAGTTCGTAAATCATATTATCATTGCGTGGGTGCACCGCCCACCGACTCATCTTTTGACTTGCTCCGGGGGCGCCATCTTTTGCTGTTTCGCTGTCTGACACTTCCCAGGAAATATCGTAGGTTCTGCATTGCCACTCTGCAAGGCGCTATTCCCGTTTGCCCGAAATGTTTGTCAGGAATCGTAACATCAGATCAGGATGGAATCGTCCTTAGCTGTTAACATAATAAGTTAACCCAACACATTTTCCTTGCGACTTTCCAGCATCATCAAGGTGTCATGGGCGGCACTGAGTCTTGTACAAGAATACGCGAGCAACGGGTTCATCGGAACTCCAAGAATATTACTTTGTTTGTTCCATTGTTTGCAGACCAAAGGTCTTTTAAGCAATTCAATATTGCTGAAAATCAAGTTTTTCCTTTATAAGAGGCCAGAGGGATATCAACATAGGAATTATTTCACCAGTTATTGACGCCCAATCAATTGTAATTGTCGTCCATTCCACGGAGTCTTACACTCTCCGAGACGTCTAAATAATTATCAGACTGCATGTAACAAAAAAAGTGATAGAGCGTTGCGTGACAAGTGGGGTTTGGGACTCTACCAATGTCCATCCATGCCCATATATCCCGTTATCGCAGTCGCCAGCAGCCTTGCTCCGGGGGCGCGGCCCGCCTCAACTCGCACCTGCACATTTCTTGCCGAACACAGCCCATCACACGCCGTCTCATATATTTCATGCATGTACAAAGCCGCACGTCAGTCGATTGTGAGTGCGAAGGCGCGGCGTCGGCACGCGGCGGACAGGCACAGGCTGGTCATCCTGCGACTGGCCGGGGCAGCGCAGCAGGCCGCGGCGCCACCAGTGAGACTCCTTCCGCCCCCGGCTGGTGTTCCGTCCGTCGGAACAGCACTCTGAGAGCCAAGCGGACGTACAGACACGTAAAGGACGGGAAGCCATGCTGCGAGCGGCGCTGAGAACTCGGAACGAAAGCCTGCCTGACCGCAGTTCTAAGCCACAACTCTGAGAGGCTGCAACAAAGCTGCATATGACGAACGTGATTCAACATGCGAAAGGCCGCTGGTGGCGGCTTCATGCTCCGTAACCAACTGCGTGTCGTGGGGGCCCCTGATTCGCGCCTCTGCCTACGGTACGCTTCAGTGAAAAACACCAACGTACCGTCTACAATCTACATACGTCACGATCGTCTATCCGTTCCGTAATTCACAAAATACGAGTCTTCACAACTCATAAACCTCCTCCACGATTCGTTGAAGATTCTGTCAACAGCGACCACCGTCTACCGCCGGATTCCATCAACGCCGCTTCGCCGATGGCGGCCTGTGAGTCGGGCTGGGACAGGAGCCCGGAGACCACGTAGTCTCATCACACGATTACACCTCTGCCATGTCCGCTCCCGGCGAAGTGAAGCGTCGCACCTCGCGAACTCCTGTCCTGCCCCAGCCGATGGCATCCGGCCAAGGCACGCACACACAACCGTGGTCCCGAAGGCCACGTCACACCGCACGTAGCACCAATAGCGCCGTGCCTAGTATCCGCCCCTGCAGCACACCAGGCTCAGATCAGACCTCACATAGTCCCTCGCCGCAGCGCGGCGTCCGCAACTCGTCGCGTCCACACTTCTGGGACCCCCAGCGACACCCACGCGTTCGATCCAGCTCCGCTCCGGTCACAGACGCCCCGGAGCGCTCCTGTCAAACGCGCGTTCAAGATCGCGCCTGACCGACCCGACTGGTCTGCAGCACGCCGTCGAGAAGCTGCAGGGCGCGGTGCAGGTTCACCTCCACCCAGCAGGGCGTCTCCTTGATGCTCTGCCGACGGTAGTCGGGGCCCCAGCCCTTGACGAAGCTGAGTCGCAGGATGCAGAGCCGGCGCAGGTCGTCGACGCCGATGCCGGCGACGGGCGCCATGTTGACGGCGGGCGCGATGCCGCCGACGCTGGCCGCGCCCGGGATGTGGCCCGCCACGGCCGCCGCCTGCGCCGCCGCCGCCGCCGTCGCCTGGGACGCCTGCACGCGGGAGGGACGGAGAGAGTGGGGAGCTGATGGGACAGACGCTGACGCAACATGGATACATAACAGCAGCTGGCGGACCAGAGCCAGACAAAACATAATTTTTGTTTCGCGAGGAATGGTATATGTTCTTTGTCTTGAAATCATGGCAATGAGCAATCACTTCATTAAATTTGATCAGTTCCTTTCCATCCAATCATTTCCTTATATCGAAAATGTTCTGTCAAAGAAGCCAACTGTCTCAATTTCCATAAGATGCTCATAAAATATCCCACACTCTCACAGTCCTGACCAACAAACTCAAACCAACTCGTTATGCATCTCACTGATCGCCAACTCAAACCATCAATAAAACAACTTTCACCCAATCTAACTCCAACCCCGCCCCTGCAGCTGCTCTGAGCCCCACCTGCTGCTGCATCTGCCGGTGGCACTGGTGCAGGTCGAACACCTTGATGTAGGCGGCCGGGTAGATCTTGTGGACGGCGTCGCCGGGCGCGCGGCCCGCCTCGCGGTCCAGGTAGTAGCTCTGCACGAACACGGCGTGGTCGCTGAGGCAGCGCAGCCACACGTCTCCCTCGCCCTGCACGTCCAGCTGCACGCCCTTACCGATGTGTAGCCTGCGGGCGGGGAGGGGGGGGGGAAGTTAGCGATGGGGCTGCGTCGAGAGAGAATAGCTGTCGAGAGGCGTCGAGAGGCTACAGCACTGAGCGTGTGGTGTGGAATGTGGATGTAGCTTGAGGTTAGTGAAGAAGCAGCATTTGGAGGGTGTTAAACCGAAGCCAGCATTAGGCATGCAACGCCAGCTAGAAATCAACCATGGTTACGTCATTGGCTTGCCGGGTCGGGAAAAGCGCATCATACTAAAGAAAGACGCATTCTTTGACGCCATGTCGCGTGCGTTGGATGCGAGGACTGCCGCTTTTCAGTGGAAGGGATTAGTATTTAGCAGGAATTGTCATTGATGCCTAGAGCGACACCATTACTCGGGGATAAGCAGTTGAAAATACAATTTACGTTGCACACCCAAGTCGTGTAATTTCGATGGAGCTGAGCATGCATAATATACAATCCTCTGAAACATGACATATCACGCCATCTCGAACGCCTTACGCCTTGACAATCCTGAGAACCCAAACACGACTGACCCACAAATATCGTACATTCTTCGTGAACATCCAAGCATGGATGTTGCTGTAAACCGCATGTACCAGTCGCCAGTCACCACTGCTGCAGCGCCCCCGACATATATGAGGGAGGCCAGGAGGGGCGTTCTTCTGACGTACCTGGCGCGTTCGCTCTGCTCGGTCCGGTGCACGTTGCTGAGGGCGCCCAGACAGAAGCGGCTCTCTCCGGAGGGGTCGACGTAGCCGTCCACCGTCACGGACGACATGCTGGACGGCACCTTGAACGCCTCACCCACCTGACGGTACGGCACATACGTCATACACGGTGACAACTACATGGTGATGACGGCACCTTGAACGCCTCGCCCACCTGACGGTGCGGCACATACACGGTGACAACTTCATGGTGATGACGGCACTCATGGTGCCCCTCGCCCACCTGACGGAGCGGTACATACACGGTGACAACTTCATGGTAATGACGGCATTTATGGTGACAACTAGTAATGACAGGGTAGATGAATGCATAATCAACACTGGTAACCATTGACTAGTGGAGATCATAAAGTGACCGAAGTTGGCGATAACTAAATGGACTTATGTCCGATTTCGTTTTGTTAGGTTAGGACTGGCTTACATGAAGGCTGTTTTTGCATACAAAGCGAGGACAGCCATTCAACAATTATTTTGCGAATAACGTAGGCTGGGCAAAACGGTTCCAAGCTGTCAAACAAGTCATGACAACCGTTGTTGCAATTCAAACAAAATGGTTGCTTAATTCCAAATTCGTCAAACGGAGATTAGCTCCTTACAACTATACAGGAGAAACCGTCCAAGAATCGTAGCTGTTTATCAAATAAAAAAAAACGGGAAATTAATTTTCGATGATATAAGCTCCACGGTTTAGTAGAATCAGACGTAATTCGCTACTCCATTTTCGCTATGCTCTCTGAGGCCCAGTCTAGCGGCGGCCGGCTGTGCTCTCACTGCCTACCTGCGTGTCCAGCTCGAAGTAGGTGATGTTACACCAGAACTCCGGGGGCGGTACGCTGGAGAGCAGCACCTGTGTGTCCTGCTGCTGCACGTGAGAGTTGGGTCCGGCGACTGCGGCACAGGGGCGAAGAGAGTCATCAGCCGGCGGCACGCTGTTGTCATCTTCACACTCCAGCTCCAGTGCATATACATTATACACAACAATCCTATTATGGTAGGCAAGTTCAGTCGATAAGCAGAGTTCAGTCGACAAGCAGAGTTCAGTCGATAAGCAGAGTTCTACGCTTTGCCACACGCACGTGTTTGCGCCACAGAATGCAAAGCCCTCAGAACAGGAACTGAACAATGGTCATGCTACCGAAATTGTACGTGAACACTAAGCATCACTAACACAGTGGAGAAAACTGCCCCAAACAGTCGGTGGCATATTCCGCCCTGTCCGCCGCCCCAGGCCACCCCACTGCCTGTGGCTGGCACAGGACGTCAACGTAGCGGCAGCCAGCGGACGCCGGCGGAGCATCACTCACACGTGTAGGGCGTGGTCCGGTCGGGAGGAGCACTCACACGTGTAGGGCGTGGTCCGGTCGGGAGGAGCACTCACACGTGTAGGGCGCGGTCATCACTCACACGTGTAGGGCGTGGTCCGGTCGGGCGCCATGTTCTGCGTGTAGGTCAGCGTGGAGCCGGAGGAGCCGCGGTCGCCGCCGCTCCAGGAGGCGGCCGCCGGCTGGCCGCCCGGCCCGGCGAACCGCGGACCGCCCCCGCCCCCGCCCCCGCCGCCCATGGTGAACCCGTTGGCGGCCAGGTGGGGGGACATGGCGGGCCCTCCGCCAGGCGCCGCTGTGGGGCACACCCGGTCAGTGGTCAGTTAGACGGGCCGGGCGCCTAGACAGAGGGCGGCAGATGCGCCAATGATGCCACTTCTGGACGGCGTGGGTGGCTGACAAGTGGCGCGGTACGTATCTCAGAGGGAGACAAACAGAAGCCCGCCAGTCCCCGCCAACATGCCTAGATGGTAGTCACTGTGACTGTGTGACAGTAGGGCATACATGGGTTCACTGAGACGGATGTATATAGGAAGTTCCCGTGGCCACACTACAGTGAGCGAGAACAACACGAGAATGTGCATATAATGTGCATACCGCAATACCGCATAGCTGTAGTGTTCAGTGTCGTCCAAATGTATTCGTCATGTGTTGACGAGAAGTAACTGATACATGTATCTGCATTTCTAAATAAAATGTGATACATAAAATGGGACAAATTAACCATAAGTGTCCAGATTGGCTAGCTTCGTTAAAGCAAGTACAGACAAAACTAACCTGAAATTCGCACATATCGAAACTAAGATCAAAGCGAGAACCCAGCATGCAGAATCGCGCGCGTCCTACTATGCCTCCACCTGGCATGCGCTAGTTGCCCGACAGAACTGACCTAAAAACGGCGCAGCATTCATAAAATGAGCGGCTGGAACAAACAGCACAGAGAAACACAATCGGTCAAGAAATCATACCGTGCAGATAGAGATCAAACGGAGAGCTCATACCAGCTAGCTACTGAAGACAGCCCAACACAGAGCCAAACTGAAACAGATCCAAGTCAGCAAAGAAGAATAAAAGGTCACATTCAGAGCTTAAGAAACTAAGTACGGTGCGACAAGCGACGGCCAAACTCACTACGAATGCAGAAAGTGAGTCACTGAGACGGATGTATATAGGAAGTTCCCGTGGCCACACTACAGTGAGTGAGAACAACACGAGAAGGCCACAACCCACTACATGAGATGAAACATGACCAGGCCGCACTACGCGAAACAAGGCCAGACCACCAGAAACAACGCCAAGGTCAGGCCGTAAAGACATGAGTAAACTCCGACATGATAAATACCCCCTCTTGTACGATACAGAGCGAAACGATTCTGCATCGCAAAGCGTCTCACCACTGACTACACCGTTCTACCCATTACCCACGATCCCGATAGCCACGACACGACTGGCAGTAACACCTAGCAACCCTCCACTCAACACAACCTTAAGCCATGGCACAGCGCGGCATTGTTGCACCACAGACGACATCGACAAGCCATGCGAGTCTGCGGGTCTCCGGCCGCCTCGAAGTAGCACAGCGACCAAACGCCGAGGGAAGACGGGGAGCTGCCGTCTAATCACCACTTTGGCGGACTGGCTTCTCAAACTGCGATGATGGTGATAATGCTGATTGGGACTTAGAGCGCCGCAACAAACATGCTATACGGAGCCCATTTTTTTCAAACTGTGATTGTGTTTGTAGAAGAAATGCCTTAGTGCTCATTAACCAGACAGATACTCTTAGTAAAACGCCAGCTATTGAGAGTCCCTAAACCGTCCACTGGATTGTGGATCGGGTAAGCGTTATAGCAATGCTGATTTTGATGATTTTGTATTATAGCAATGTTAATTTAGATCGAAAGGCGCCGCAACTGCATAACTACATGGCGAAGGCGCGCTACACTACGAGCCGGTAATTCAATAGGACTGTGACTGCCAGCCGGCACCCGGACTGGGCTCCTGTGCATAGCGTCCTACTGAACTGGGGACAGAGAGGAGGCCGCTTACGGTGGTCTGAGAAGCCGGCAGCGGCGGCACCAGGCGCGCCCCCCTGCTGCGAAGAGCCGCCACCGGGCGACAGCGCGCCACCTGCAACACAGCGGCGCCGCGCGGCGGCCGGCACGGTGACACCACAGCGCGACGGCAGGCCGGCACAACAGGCCCGAAACGCGCCCAGTTATGGTGCGAAAACGACGCCACGCAGGCATTTTAGAGGGAGTTGAACGAGTCTAATAGTACGTCATAAGCAGACTTCTAATGTATATGGTTAAAACTGATAAAACTGACAATGTATATGGTTAAAACTGAACTGGCGTCTGGGATAACAAATACATGCCGATAGAAATAAAATATTATTTAATTTTGATATAACAAATGATTAGCAAGTACAAATGGTATGCATGTATATCATTTCGCAGCATAACATGTGGCCCGTTTCGGAAGCGTTTCAGCTCGGTGATTTTAAGCGGACCAGAGGCAGGCGTTAGTGAGCCAGCGGCGACTCAGCAGCGACGCTCAGCGACACTCAGCAACACTCAGCGACGCTCCGCAACACTCAGCGACACTCAGCGACGCTCAGCGCAGCGACACCAGGCCACAGAAGCGACATAGCGTCCAATTAGAACGTGCCCCGACAGCATACACCCTGCAAACACCCACCCAGCATACAGACAGCATACACCCCGACCCCCACCCACATACACCCCACCCAGCCATGCCCAGCATACAGCCAACACGTCCCCACAGCCCCCCTCTGCGCGGCGGCGACGGCCTACCGCCGTCCGGCCTCCGCTGCCGATCAGACAGTGGCCGGCGCAGAGTCAACACAATCAGCAGTCAGCACCCAGCACTGAGAGCTACAGCAGGGCCGCCTGTCTGAAGCCCCACCCGCTGACAGGCAGCCACACAGCCCCTCATCCGAGGCCGCAACAACCTCGAACCAGCCCCGCAGGCCGCCTGAAACCCCTCCCGCAGACAGGCAGACAGGCAGCCACACCGCCCCTCATCCGAGGATGTGACAGCCTCTAACCAGCCCCGCACACGAGTGAGCCCCGCAGCTCTCAGCCTCCCCCCCCCCTTCAGCCGAACACCGGGCGGGGGCCGCGTGACCACCGCAGCTCAGCAGTGGGCGCTCCGTGCTGCGCACACTGGCCGCGAGGTGCCACACGCTGCATGACTGACCGTGCGCGGTCCCACACGCTGGCATGACTGACCGTGCGCGGGCAGTCCGTAGGGCATGCCGTGGATGGGCGGCCGGTGCTGTGCCGCCACCGCCGCCGCTGGGGAGACGCCCGAGCCGGCGGGCACGGGGCCGGCGCCGCCCTCCATGCCGCCCCCCCCCCCCCCGCCCCCGTCCACGTGCTCCAGGCCCGCCGAGTATTCATTCTTGACGGACGACTGGCCGCCCGGGTGCAGCGATAGGCTGGATAAGTCTGCGGCAGGGGTGGGTGGTGAGACAGCGGCACAGGCCTACATCAGTTACACTGCTCCGGGAGGGACAAGTGGTATATGTGGACTATGGAGAAAGTTGCTTTGAGGAGAGGGGGCAATAACAGTCTGAATGCAAAAGCAATATAATGTTCATGATCGTGAAAAACGTTAATAATCCTGGTTATGCCAGTGGATGCTATGCCAAGTGGTTTTACTTTGCCTTTGATGTCATCAAAACTTAAAGCAAACGCAGCAAAGACGTCTAAATACCAAATCAAACCAACGACTAGCCAACTGGCTGAAAATGACAGACAACTGATGAGAAGAATCAGTGTTGTTCGGGCAGGACGAGTACAGTGCATAGACTGGACAGTGCATAGACTGGACGGAGTGCACACGCTCCCGCCCAGCCTCGTTGAGACGACAGTAGATCACCAGACCCCAGGGCAGACCACTTTCACAGAGTACCACAGCAGACCGCAATCACAGGACACAACAGACCAGACCACTCTCGCACAGAACCACAGCAAACCACGATCACAGAACGCAACAGAGCAGACTACTCCCACAGACCACAGCCAGTTTTCAGCAGCCGCCGCGCACCACTGACCTATGCCGGCCGAGACGACCCGTTCGTAGTGGTACGGGTTGACGCACACCACGTCCGCCTTCAGTTCGAACGCCAGCGGGCAGAACTTGGCGTTCTTCAGCTCGTTCTTGTGAAGGTCGGGCCAGCGCCAGATCTTGGCGTACACCACGTGAGGGAAGCCCTTACGACCTGCAACCTGATCAGCGCCGTACAATGCTTCCAGTTAGATTTGCAGAATGCAGATGCAGGAACAGAAACACACAAACAAATACCCAAGATATCGGTCGTTTTAACTGGATACTTTGAACAATAACGAGATCGTCCTCGCTTTTGATCACATTCAACGTTGTCTACAAACTACAAACACCGTAATGTAATATCCATCATTCAGCAGACCTGCACTGTACACAGACTGACTGGCGTGTTTCGGCTAGCCCCTGCCCCCCTGCGGCGGCTGTCTGGGGCCCGGTCGGCTCACCTGCAGACGGCCGTCCAGGGTGCGCGGGATCGTCACACACTTGCTCGGGTGGGCGCCGTTCGTGGTGATGGCCGTGATCAGCGAGTCCAGCTCGTCTCGCTTCTCCTGCGGCGCGATGGGGAGACGGTGAATGCACGGCCTGATCAAACTGATCGGACTTCACTACACACTAATATCATGCTCCCCACCAGCCGTCCCGCATGGTGGGGGACGCAGGGCCTATCCTTTCCACACTGCACGACGCCGATACAGTCACTGAACCCGGTCACCAATTCACCAAATACTTCACCAGTGTTATACTGGCCATATCACCATTACGGGCCATCACTGATCGTAATCAGTGATCATGATGCTGAACAAGTAGTATCACACAACCATCACCAACGACACTTTCGTGTCCACACAATCCACCAACAGCACCGACACATGACAGGACGCCTCTTCCCACCCTGGGCCGCTGATAACACCCGGTTCCCAGTTCCCGCCGACCTTCAGTTTTTTGACGAGGCTCTCGATGGCCTTGCGGGCGAACTCCTCCGATTCGCCGCCCTGGCGGTGGCACATCAGACTGTGCACGATGCTCAGACACGCGTCCGTCGACGTCGGCGACGGACTCGGCAGCGCCGGGTTCATCATGGCTGCATCTGCAAAGCGGCCCCGTCACACACACAAATACTGATGTACTTCATGACAGATAACTCAATATAGCAGTTACTGACGCGAGGCGCCTCCTTATAGAGCATTATTTTATCTTAGGAAAATGATCACTCTTCACCACATTATTTCTCAATCTTTCCAGAAAAAAAAAGAAAAGAAAAAGAGCAAATTTTTTCTAGGCATGGCAGAGATGGATAGAGTTGACAGTTTAAGTTACATGTCAAATGGCCTGCTTATTTAAGAAAACTGAACATTTTTGTGGGAGCTGGGGCATTCCATGACAGATCGACCAAGCCATAACACCCTACATCTCAGATTTCAATTTAATTTCGTGTGTAGGGTTATCTTGGTCGCAGATTCACGCTGTGACATTTTTAGGTTCCTCCGACGAACAGTTTTGCAGGAATCGCCTCAGGCAACTTTTGGATGTTGTCCAAAACTGAAGTTTTCTTCAGGCTATATCTCTTAAAGAATGACATCAAATCACAAAAACAAATACATCATCAAAATCACAATGATCTTAAGATTGAAATGGTAAAAATATTTTTGAAAATTTTTAAAATTTTCAAATTTTTGCACGTGTTCAAAAGTTAAGTCACGTGATTTTAAAATGAGGACATGGAAATTTTTCGGATTTTTTCATAGCAAAATCTACTTCCAATTATTGCCCTTCGATGACAAAAAAATTGGAGATAGGTTTTTCGTTAAATATTTTTTATGAATACTTATACATAGCGCTGCTGGGGCATTCCAGGACAAATCGACAAGGATGCATTTTCCTACTCATAGAATGCCATAAAATCACAAAAACAAATATACCATCAGAATCAAAATGATCTAAAGATAAAAAAGTAAAAATATTTTTGGAAAATTTCCAAATTTTGAAATTTTGGCGATTTGTCAAAAATTAAGTCACG
>JARBER010049315.1:0-12083 GCA_030265075.1 Balanus glandula | reverse complement strand
ATGGGCTTGGTCTGGACGGGGTACTCATGGTGGGGAGGGAGGACTGGAATGGGCTTGACGTCGCCGATGGGCTTGGTCTGGACGGGGAAGTCGGGGTGGGGAGGGAGGACTGGAATGGGCTTGACGTCACCGATGGGCTTGGTCTGGACGGGGAAGTCGGGGTGGGGTGGGTGCACCGGCATGGGCTGAGCGTGTCCATCAGGCTTTGTTTGAGTAGGGTGTGTTTGGTGGTCTACAATGGACTGAGAAGCACCAGTCGGTTTCGTTGTACTGGGGTTTGATGGCAGAACTGGAATAGGCTTGAGGTCACCGATTGGTTTGGTCTGAACTTGATCGTGTGGCTCTGCTGGTAGGACGGGAATGGGCTTGACATCTCCAATCGGTTTGGTCTGAACTGGGTAGTATGGTTCTTCTGATAGGTCGGGAATGGGCATGACATTCTCGATAGGTTTGCTTTGGATTGGAGTTTCTGATTCTGCTGGAAGAACAGGTATTGGCTTGACATCGCCGATGGGTTTGGTCTGAACGTGAATATCTGAATCTTCTGGGAGAATATGCATTGGTTTGACATCACTCGTTGGGTTTGTTTGTGGCTTCGAAGTATCAGAATGGTCTTCGGGTATCATACCCTGCGGTTCCCCTGGCCTCGGATACACCGTCGGTGGCTTCGGCCTGGGATAGCCTCCGAGCGGCGGCTTGGGATACCCTCCACCTACTCCTCCAGGCATCGGGTACCCTCCTGCCAATCCTCCTGGCCAAGGGTATCCTCCAATTGTACCTCCAGGTCGAGGGTACCCTCCAACTGTACCTCCGGGTCGGGGATACCCTCCATTCGATCCTCCGGGTCGGGGGTACCCTCCATTCGATCCTCCTGGTCGGGGGTACCCTCCATTCGATCCTCCGGGTCGGGGGTACCCTCCAATCACTCCCCCAGGCCTTGGATATCCTCCGCCTGCTCCCCCAGGCCTTGGATATCCTCCGCCTACTGCTCCAGGTCGTGGGTATCCTCCGATCCCGGAGTGCTCTCCACTGGAGGATCCCGGCCGGCCGGGCTGCAGAGCCGTCACGGTGACCGTCAGCGTCGCGGTGGGACGCGGCCGAGCTCCGGACGGCGGCGGCATCCCCCCGCCCATCGCCGCCGACTCGATGGTGAGCGTCGCCCCGGGACGGTGCACCCCGGCCATGGTCGGCGTCGGTCCGGCGATGATGGAGATGACGGGGGGACCGGGCCGGGGCCGCGGCGGCCACACGGCCGGTCTGGGCGGCGACCACACGATGGAGGTCACCACCGCGGGCGCCATGGTGGCCGTGGGTCGGACGGTGACCGCGGTCAGGCCCGGCCGGATGGTGGTGACCAGTTGGCCGGAGGTCGTGATGACGGTGGTGTCGAACGTTAGCCAGGTGGTGACAGGGCGCGGCCGGCTAGGTTGGGAGGGAGAAGTGGATGGGGATGGAGGAGAGGAGGTGAAGGGATGATAGGGGTAGGTGGTGAGAGTATGTACGTGTTGGGTGGATGTGATGGAAGATACCCAAGTTATTACTGCTGATGATGACACAATGGAAGGTTTTAGCGTTGCTCCGGTTAAGAAAGATGAAATGGAGGGCTTCAATGTTGCTTCGGTCAAAAACGACGAAGTAGAAGGTTTCAACGTTGCTCCAGTGATGAAGGATGTAATGGAAGGTTTCAATGTTGCTCCAGTGAGGAAGGATGTTATGGAAGGTTTCAACGTTGCTCCAGTGAGGAAGGATGTAATAGAAGGTTTCAGTGCTGCTCCGGTGAGGAAGGATGTAATAGACGGTTTCAACGTTGCTCCAGTGAGGAAGGATGTAATGGAAGGTCTCAACGTGGCTCCAGTGAGGAAGGAAGTAACAGAAGGTTTCAATGTTGCCCCTGTCAAGAATGAAGAAATCGACGGGTTCAATGTTGCGCCGGTCAAGAATGACGAAGTGGAAGGCTTCAGAGTTGCTCCAGTCAAGAATGAGGACCTGGACGGATCCAACGTTGCTCCAGTCAATATAGACGAAATAGATGGGTTCAACGTTGCTCCAGTGAGGAAAGACGAAATGGAAGGATTCAGTGTGGCTCCAGTCAAGAATGGCGAAAAGGAAGGATTCAGTGTGGCTCCGGTCAGTAACGACGAAATCGAAGGATTCAGGGTGGCTCCAGTCAAAAACGACGAAATCGAAGGATTCAGGGTGGCTCCAGTCAAGAACGGTGTCATCTCTGGCAGGCTGGCGGCGGGGTATGATGTCGGTGTGCTCATGGTACTGGTCGAATCTACCGCACTAGAGCCCATCTGCTGCACGGACGGCTCCAGTTGGGGTGGAGTGGGACGAGTAGGGCCGCCTCCTCCCGGCAGGACAGAGCTGGGTATCGTCACCACCGTAGGCCAGCCGTCGTCGTAGTCGGTGTCGGTCGGCTCAATGGCGATTGTTTCTCCCGGGGGGATGACCGGATAGTCAAAGTCAGGAGTACCGGAGCTGGTCGATGTTGTCGACGGCATCGTCTGGGTGCCGGTTGGCGCAGTCGGTATCGTGACCACCTCCCCTTCCTCACCGCCGTAGTCTCCGTAGTCGGGGTACAGTGGGTCTATGACCGGCTTGTAGTCGGGGTACTCGGGGTCCACGATCGGTCCGCCGTAGTCGGGATACTCAGCACCGACAGGCTCGTCGATGTCGGGATACACGGGGTCCACGACCGGCTTGCCATAGTCGGGGTAGTCGGGAGTGCCCAGTTCTGGTATCGTCACCGTGATCTCGCCGCCAGACGGGCCCGTGTCAGTCGGCTCGATTTCAATCGACTCTCCGGGCGGAATGACCGGGTAGTCGGGGTCGAAACCCGGCGGGAACACGGGCATCACTGGTTTCATCATCGTCATCGGCGCCACCGATGTCGTCGGCATCATGGACATCGCCGGCGTCATCGACATGATTCCCATAGTGGGCCTCCCCGATCCGGGGCTCGTCTCTCCCGTGCCCATGCTGTGTCTTGACGGGAAGATCGCGAGGGGAGGGAAGAAGCTGGCGGAGGACGGTCCATCTATGGCGGGTCGCGGGACGGGGATGATGGTTACCACGGTACGCGTTCCGGCGACGATCACCAGCTGCTTGCCGGGAGCGCTGGGCCACAGGGTCGCTGGGATCGTGAGTGTCATGGCAGACATCATCATCATGGTCGGAGTTGGTGTCGGAGTTATCAGAGTGGGACGCGGTGCGGGTGCCGGTGGCTGCAGTGGGTGGAGGACCTCCACACCAAAGTCGGGGAGCGGTGCCGGTGCAGGGGGCAGCACTGGAGGGTGGATCGGCTGGTTAGGCCCGGGCGTCGGCAGTGGGATCGGCTGCAGTGGTGGGTGGACAGGGATCGGCTGGGGCTGTAGAGGTCCGCCGGGTGGCAGGATTGGAGGATCCACCGGGATCACATCATTGGGTCCCGGGGTTGGTCTAGAAGGAGGCAGTATCGGAGGATCGACCGGGATCACATCATTGGGTCCCGGAGTCGGTTTGGAAGGAGGCAGGATCGGAGGGTCCACCGGAATCACATCATTGGGTCCCGGTGTTGGTCTAGAAGGAGGCAGTATCGGAGGATCCACCGGAACTAATGGCCCCGGAGTCGGTCCAGGAAATGGTTTAGAGGGCGGCAACACCGGAGGATCGACCGGAATCACCGCTGGTGCCAGGGTCAGCTGAGACGGCGGTTGCACCGGGGGATCGACTGGGATCGGCTGGCTGGGCGGTGAGCCGGACGGCGCCTGGGACGGGGGCTGGGGCTGCCAACTGGGCGGCCGATAGTCCGAGGAGCCAGGTCCGCCGGTCGGCTGGACCGGCTCGGTCGGCTCCGATCCCGGGAACACGGGCCGCTCCACACTGTCGTCCGTCCCCTCGGCCGGCGTGGTGACCGGAGCTGCCCCGCCGCCAGTCTCCGGTGAGGGTGGAGTCGCGCCGCCCGCCGGTCCCCCGCTGGAGGCCTCCCCAGGCGACTCACTGCTCGTCCATGCCATTGTCATCGCTGGTGCTTGGGTCGGTGTCGGTCCGGAAGGCGTCTGCTCGAACCCAGGGTCGACGGCCGGCACCTCCGCTCCGCTGGCGATCCCCGTAGACCCCGGCGTCTGCCCCTGTCCGGCCATTCCTGCGGGAACCGGAGCCGGACCGGGCTGCGGCTGATCTGGCCAGTAGTTCGGCCCTGGGCCTGAGGCCTGACCGGGGTAGCCAGTTGGCCACCCACCTCCGCCTCCGCCCCCGCCTCCCGGCCGGCCGCCGGGCCAGAAGGGCGGGGGCCGGACGGAGCCGGGCCGGCTGGGAGGCTTCACTGGGACGGCGCAGCCCAGCTGGCTGGCCCAGACGCGCAGGTCCAGCCCCGGCAGGTGGCGACACTTGACCCGCTGGTTGTTCCTGTGAACCGACATATTGACATCAGGGAGGACTGGACGTAACAAGCCGACCTGAGAGGTGCGATGAGAATCCCGCTCTGCAAGGGCGTAACTTTTGGAGAGAGAAAAAAAAGGGCTGCACTTAGTTGTCAACCCGCGAACTGCAAAGGGATTTTATTTCCGCTGCCCCTGTTTTATTTTTGCTGATAGCAAAAAGCAGTGACGCGCACCTCCGCCGTTTTAGCCCACCTGTTCATGGACGACCGTCGACCAGGTCATGGACCACACCTCTCAAAAAAGGCGTGCCAAAGCACGGGTGTTTCATCGATCATTTTCAAACTTGTAGAACGCCATACGGGCACAAGTATCTACCTACATGCCATTGTTTTCGTAATTTGGATATCGGTGACCTGAGGCCTGGTCAATTTGTGTGACCTTTTCATTATATGTCCAAGGGAAATTTTAAAATGATTTCTGTTTCAAGGATGTGCGTGATATCAGTCCAATTACTTTTGGATCGTTGGGGGAGTCAGTTCGTGTTCGGCCCGAGCCCCTGCAGTGGCATTGCACAGGGTTCATAGTGCAGTAGAACTGCGCGGATTAAAAGACCCATTTGTACCACATCGAGTGATAAACGTTATGTTAAATTCCCAAATTAAATTTCCATTAAAGTTAGACCCATATTGTTTTGTCGTGTACTGCACAGTTAAGGTTGTTACTTGAAACAATAATGCAATAACCACTGAAACGAAATGTTTCGGGGAATAGTATTCCTAGCTACACGCCATAGATACAGAGTAGCCTTTAAACCGTATCTTTTCAGAATAAATCGGCTTTAGGTGTCTCTGTTAACATAATCTGTGAACTATAGCATCATGGGTAAATGATGGCGCGTCTTTCACTCACATGTCATCCGGCTTAAACATGATGTTGGTCTGGATGGTGGCCAGGGCTGAGTTGTCGCAGATGACCTTGGAGAGCGTGACCTTCCGCAGTTGGGACAGCTGGTCTGTCGACACAGAGTACCGGCGGCACTCCGGTCAGACGGCTCAGTGTGCAGCGAGAGAGAGGCGTCGATTACCATTCTGAACGCATCCATCTCACTGGGACGCTCATCGGCATGCAGACAGGCCGATAGATTATGCAGCTGAGACCAACCTGCTCAGACACGGTGCAGGTCTCACACTTTTCAACTTATATAATATATATTCATTCAAACAATACATATTAAGGCTAGTGAGGGAATGCAAACTCTTTATTTTGACTTGGTCAAGGCTCGATTTCGCCAGCAAAGAAAGATTAAATTAAGATGGAATAAGCGCAGCTTTGTATGGATCAAAATTATAGAATTATAAATGCACAATTTGCATGATCTTCTGCTAACTCCTTCTAGCCCGCTATGCCGGCGGTACTGACCTGGTGTGAATGAGTGACGCTCGTCGCCGTTCTCATACCAGAAGCGATCGCCTCGCTTCAGCGTCTGGAACTGGTGTGACATCAGGCAGGCTAGCGTGGGGCCGACCAGCGCGCCGTCTAGCGGCGTCTCCAGCAACCCTCCGACGTACAGGTCCACATCGGCCAGGTCCCTGCGGCGAGACAGGTGGCGCCACCGTCACGGCAGGCCGCGCGGCCAGCTGCTGCCATCTCACGGAGACGGCATGAACTAGGACGTACCAACGTTTAACTTTTTCTGAACGTAATTACGCTTATGCTGCACATTCTTCGCTGAGTTTGATATGGTCATGAAATGTGACTTATGAGGCATGGACGTGATTCGTGATATGGAGCAATATAATCTAAAACGATGCCACATATCATACGGATGACATGCAGAAAGACGACACAAAAACTGGAGTTCAAAGATTGGCTCATCTGCCGCAGGGGTGTTGTTTATTGTGTCGAGTACGTCCGACTCATTACTTGTAAGTGGTGATCAGCTTGGCCACAGCCCGAGGGTTCATGACCGCCTTCAGCTCGGAGAAGCTGGTGACCGGAGACAGGCCGCACGCCGTCCTCCAATGGGTGTAGCTCGGTAGGCCGTGGTCGCGTCCTCTCTGTGGCACGAGCAAACCGATCATCTGGTCAGCAGACACTCCGCAGTGGAAATCTCAGTCAAACCGAGGTTGCGTGGAACCTACAAACACTGAATAGTTCATACCCGTTATTTCTGGTACCACGGAATTAACGTTCATGACCATAAAACACGTGATTCTAGATCTTGACAGTGCAAAGAAATGTATAGGTAGAACAACCTTGCCATGACATGTGTTCGGGAGTTTTTAGCTTCCGTTCTGCCAATGCGGGCTGAAGCGAAACTTTTTTAAATCATTCGGGATGCACTTAGTTGTTAAAAGCCAATTTGTAGGTACCACATCGCGTCATAGGTGTAATGCTAAATTTCAACATTATTTGGGATGCCGCTGCATCCCCTTTTACATTTTAGTTCCACACATGAGTGCGTGTCAACGTCGCTTAGGTTCCACACCACATGCCGAGTCATCCCCTCGCTAATACGGCATCAGCGGCGTGCAAAATGCTTCTTTGTTAGCATCCTGTGCGATGCTTACTTGCAACTATGCCTGCATCCTCCGCCATGAAATCGCGCCAACCAGCTGGAACCGTGCAACCCTCCACACCTAAACCGTGCAACCCTCCACACCAACGGCGAAATGCACGCACACGTCGGCTGGTAGTAAGTTAACCACATAGTAAAGCTCTTCACTCCGAAAGGATGTGAAAAAATGAATGGGTGCTTGATAGCTTATCTGGGCTAAAGCGCCCCCAAAAACACCAATAGCACACAAAGGATGTGAATTGTGATGCTCCTCTGTCTGCACCTGTCTCTCACCCGTTCACGCGCTAACGATCGATGGCGCGTGGCTGCCGTCAAGGTCGCGGCGGTAATCATCCGACCTCAACAGCGCACCTCTCCGTTTTTACCGGCGTGACGGCGCGGGACCACAGGAAGCCCCCCTCCCTCCCCCCCCCCCCCCTCCGGCTCGTGGGTGGACCTGGGTTCAACGTGCCCGCCGATGTAGATGTAATTTGCCTGCCGTGGGACGTCGCCGGCCACCGGTCATGACCCGGACAGTGTTCACAGCCACGCTCGTCATGTGCGCAAAAATGCCGCATGCTTCATTTAGCTGGGCGGCGCGCGGCGCGGCGCGGGTGCGTGCCGTGACAGAATGATTACGGTGTCGTATAGCAGCTGGGTGGGAGAGCCGCCGCCGACGCGGTATCACAGCGGGCCCTAATGTTCCGGACCGCTGAGAAAGCGCCGGCCGCGCGGTCGCAGGATCGGCTCCGGCGACGGTCGCAGGATGGCGTGGTGGTGGGCGGGCTGTGGCGGGGCTTACCTGGATGTTGAGAGCGCCCAGGTCCAGTCCGAAGCCGCTGCCCAGCCGGGCGAATAGCTTGTTGCGAATTGTGTCGACCAGGTAGTTGTCCGCCTCGCTGCTGTTAGCGTTCGCCAGGCCTGAAAGAGGGAGCGTTTGGATTTTGGAAGTCTGATGTAGAGTTCCTGGGTGTGATACTGTGACTGACACTTGTCACTCACGACATCGTCTATGGTGCCTAGCTGTCTGAGAGACAAAGCCCATGTGGTTTATAGCAGCGCCACTTTCTATTGTGTCCGGGAGTTGGTGGTAACAGACTGCGACATTCCCGTGACAGTCTGATTTAAGTTACCGGACGGCGCGGGATGACGAGATGGGAAGAGGAAATGACTTGCCCGATAATAGCCGACGATAACGTCACTCCTCTAATTGGCTCTATACAGATACAGCGCATTAAATTACCCTATGTAGTAGTGCACTTACAGCTCGGTAAGACTCGCCGCCATTATCCAGATAGAAATCAACATCAAATGAGACTACAAAGAGACTATAATGCACCATTAAAAACATTTTGCTCCCAATGAGGGTCATGAATACCCATGGTTTTACCACTGACAAAAGTTTAAGCAGTAAAATGCGCACTTGAATAACGTCATCAAAACCGGCTTAGATATCAAGCGTTAATGAAGCACCGGTATTTTTACACGACGGCACCAAGGGACCGAATACATCCTCAATAGGCGAATGACCGCAAGCATCTCGGTAGCGTTCTCCTGTCGTGTACGGTCACGTGTGTGGACTCGTACCGGCCATGTACTCGTCAATCCTGCCCGGGTGGTAGAGCGAGTGGGGTCGGAAGAAGCTCTTGTGCAGCGATACGGCCGCCAGCTTGGTGTGCCACGGAGTGAAGAGCATCAGCTGGTCGGGCACCAGCGTGTGACCGAACCTGTCAGCAGGCACACACGTCACTATTCAACTCCAGTCATCGCGGTCATCTCAGCCGTCTGAGTCAGTCGTCACACGCTCGTTCTACAGTGTACACGCACTCTTATCTTGTGTAGGTAGTCATGTGGATGCATGATTACAATAAAATGTGCATTAAGATATTCTCTGATAAACTGTCGATATAGTTTTTTTTCAACTTGAGCTCAAAATAAAAGTTAAAAATAAATATAAATATAAACTTACAAATAAAATGCATCACAAACATAAGTAAGTAATTAAGACGCGTAGTAAAATATAAAGTGGCGCACTACCTACCTCATGGCGCCAGTAGCGAACACGTTGGCGATGGTGGCGTCTACGTTGGGACTGTAGCCGTTGTAGAAGCGGTCCTTCAGCGGCTCCAGGTCGTGTCGCGCTGTCCGCTCGCCACCGACCACCAACGGCAACCATTCACGGTACGTCACGTGCTGCAGCATGGCCGAGATCAGCCGCCGCGACTCCTGCCGGGGATCAGATCATACGTCACGGGGGATCAGATCATACGTCATGTGCTGCAGCAGCGCCGAGATCAGCCGAACTGTTGGACTGCTAAGGACCGTTAGAACTATTGACTCTATTGCTAAACAAACGCCGACCCGCTGGAAGCTAAGAGCCGTGCTATTACAAGCCTTCGATTATATTTGTAGTGTCTTTAATAACACTTAACATCACTGTTACTCAAAATAATTTGGCATGTATATTTTAATTACGTGTCAAAACTTTCACATAAAGTTCTTCAATGCTTGTAAGGTCTTGGAATGTCCGTAGCAGACTTCCCTCATTCTTTCCAACGACGCGGCTTTCCGGTCCCAGGAATCAGCAGTCGGTCCCTGCCCCTTGCACCCTCCCTCTGCACCGACTTTCTCACAGCGGTGCCCGTGCACGGTGCACTAATGACCATGTGGCGCTCACGGCAGACGCCGCTGCCGCCATGGCTGTCTGCCTCCGCGGACCACCCTAATGACGGCCGGACGCCGCCGCGCCGCGCCGCCGCCGTCATATTTCACCTGGAATAACTTTTCGTCGCTCCATCCGGTGCAGTAGCGCTGCAGCTTGCCGGCCACCCGGTTATGCTCCCTCAGCCACAGCGTGTGAAGAGTGGTGAGGTCCGGCTGCTCGTTCACGCGGATGTCACCTGCACGGAGTGATGTGTCAGCTGGTGTGATTGGGAAAGGGGTGTTAAAGGGGATGAATGAACGCTAAGCAGGAACTATATTTTCAGTGACCGTGTGATTTTCCTAGCAATTTCCAACACTAAAGCACATTGCATGAACATCAGAAACATCAGTCGCCTTATCGCAGTGTTAAATAGGTACGTGTCGCGGTGTAATTGAGTTTTGAGCTTATTGACGCCCCTTTTGGTATCGAAATAAAGATGGCCTGAAAATGTAATAATATACTCTATAAACTTAAACGTGCTTCAGGGGAATTAGCTGGCCGAACCCATGTAACTTACTATGGGGTCAATGTTCTTACATCGCTAATCCAACTGGCAGTAACCTTTATACGAGTCCTTTATACGAGTTCTGAGTCCATGCTTATACTCGGGTTACACGACCAGGTTTTAACCAAGCCATGCTGCCAATGTGGTAACTGCCAAATTATGTCAGCTATCAGTTTTGGGAGACTGCAATGTGCACATCACAGTAAAGGCCCTAGCTTTAGCACTGAAGTATCTAAAAGCAAAAACTGCAACGTAATATAAAGCAGTAGCACCGAAGACTGCGATGCAGCACACAACAATATCCTGCACCGTATTGCTTGAGCCTGAATAAAACCAATCCAATGATTTGCAGTTCACAGACATACTAAAGCAAGGTAATGCTTACACGATAATTCAGATTAAATATTTATGTCCACGCACATATTTTTTTTTAATTGTTAAATATTTACTAGAAATCCATATAACCTTTTTACAGATATAATGTTTCGTAATGGGTACATCAGAAGGGCATTCCCATGAATTCGTGTCTGTTGTACCATATCATCCGTAAAAAACGGCACCACTTCTGACTCGTGATTGCAAGTCATGCTGTCATTAAGCTAATTAAATCAAAGAAGGAACTAGGTTTTTGTCATTATTGTGTCAACGGAAACAAATATGCTCAGTATTTTACATAATGGTCGGACGATGTTATTTCATGATTGGAAAAGGTAAATGATGCTGCGCAAAACAAAAAAATAACGTTAGTCATATACTTGACTTGAGTACCGAACAACACCTCTGGAGGTCACGTCACTCGACCTACCGGCTTGGAAGCATTTGACATCCTTCCGTTGTCGAATGCAGCCGTGTTCTTCTTCCGTGGTGGGAAGGAGATTGTTGGCCATCTTCAGCTGACCACCTTCGAACTGGCGGAGCTGGCTCATTTCTGCGGCGGAGTTTCCGTACACTGCCGAGCCGTCTATGTAGGAGGTTACTTGGTTCACTTGTTCCCGGGGACCTGCAGGATGAGCGGGGTTGTCGGTTACCTACGCCACTGAATTTGCATTTAGACAGTCACTTAAATTATCTCTTTCGGAGTACATGAAGACCGTCAAGGAAGTTAATTTATGGTACACATTTATGTACATATAAGTCAGCAAAATGAATAAGCAAATCGAACAGAACGACCGTTGGATTTATGTTGGTTTGTCACGGCTGAATTCATGCACCTCGCCACCATGTTATTAAGCCTTTTTAATGTGTCTTTTGAGCGTATTTCCTCAGTTGTCACATCGTCACGCGTGTCAGACATTAGAGCCCAGCGAGCGTTAACAGTCCACCCTCATTATAGGTGCACCTGCTTGTAATGAGAATAAAACATAATAGCCCAGATATAAGACAGACTGCGAAATACCATGGACCAGGGATGTGGTTATATGCAAATGGTTGTCAGTGTCGCAAGTGGAACTTATCGCACTCACTGCTATATAGGTATACTCACTGCCTACCCCCTCAATGACGTTCAATGACCTCAATATTGACCTGAAGCGATACATGGCGAGTGTGACTTTGTTTTGTCTTGCACTGGATTTTTGATCGTCCCCACGCCTGCCTATTTCGTGTGGTCCTAATTACTCAATACTCACTACTGTCTGTCTTAGTCAGCTGGTGTATGATGTCTTCACATGTGTTTTCGCATTAAAAGCTGTGGCTATGTTTTTATTACATCGCTTGAGAACTGACACGATTGAACATCATGACTAAAAACGAGGGCCTATCTCGAATACAAATTCCGTTTATGATAGAGCTATACATTTTGTCAAGCACCCCATAATTACAAATGTGTGCATTTATCCTTTATAAAAACATCTAATATAACCACTTTATTTCAGGCTTTCATTCAGACTTAAGCCCACAGGCTTTTATTCAGAGAGAGAGAGAGAGAGAGAGAGAGAGAGAGAGAGAGAGAGA
>JARBER010049204.1:0-11772 GCA_030265075.1 Balanus glandula | reverse complement strand
ATACAAGGTTACATCACAGCATGTCACATCAGGCGATGGCACACCACGTAATGGTAAACAACATTTCATTCAGTGCTAGTTAACACCCCATTACGTCGTGTTAGTTAACGTCACATCACCCCATGTTAGTTTAAGTCACAGCATGTTATTTCAGGTCACACTAGGTCACGTCACATCATGCCACATTAGGCCACAACGTCACGTCAGATCACATCACATCACGTCAGGCAGAAGGTAGGTTACATCACGCCTCGAGTCACGTCATGCCACATCACTTCACTGCCACAAGTCATCCCATCCGATGCAGCATGTCATCTCACGCCTTCCGATGACGCATGACGTGACCGTCACGCCGTCGCGTCACGACCTTCCGCATCTTGTCACGCCCGAACTACCATCACACAGCTGTTACAAAACTGCTGCTCCCTTCCCGGTACCCAGTCAAGACCCAATCAATAGTGCTAAGCCGAACCTGAAATGAGCGATGGCTCATCCAGCTGTGGGTTTGTCAGGTTAAATAAGGAAACGCTGCACCGAGGCGCGAATCGCAACCAACTGAATGAGTTCCAGACCATCGTGGTGCTTGTGAACGGGCTATCCCCATCCATCAACGTTAGTTCTTCTGCCTCTCTTATATAAGAGACTCTCTTATACATGAACCCAGGACTGCCTCCGGCCATGCCTTTCAGACCTTTATGGACTGAGCGGCTGTATCCTTGACGCCTCAACTGGCATTCTCTACTGCTGACGTCATGGCTGTCAGATGACGTCACGGTGCTGACGTTATGACTGTCAAAACGCTATATATCCGAGTTCTCATTAGTCTTGCTCAAAGCTCTCAGTGGGTGTTCAACTTTCCTCCAAACTGCTCTCGGCTGGCCTCGGTATACTTTGGGCACAGTGACGTCTACGCACTGTCTATGTTGTTGGGTCTCTCCAGACCTCGTGTCTGTTCGGGCCGCCGCCGACAGCGCTGTCAACGGCAGAACCTGCAGCGTCGACGCCTGTTCGGACGCGACTGACGAGCGCTGTCAGCAGGGCCGTCGGCGGTGCCCGACTGAACCGTTTGTCTGCGTCCCTCGGCCGCGTCATCGCAGGCTAATCCGCCACATGGACGCGGCGTCGCCGCTGCTGCTGCCTCCCCGCTGCAGCAGCGACAGCAGCAGCGACAGCGGCAGCGACAGCAGCAGCGACAGCAGCAGCGACAGCAGCAGGGACAGCAGCAGCGACAGCGGCAGCGACAGCGGCAGCGGTGGCGATGGCGGCGAGGCCCTGCCGCCCCCGGGCACAAGAGGGGCCTCCATCACGACCTACCGACCCACCGATCCGACTCACCGATCCGACTCATCGATCCGACCCACCGACCCGACCCACCGATGCGACCCGCCGATGAGACCCACCAATCCGACCCATCGATCTGATTCACCGATTCGACCTACCGATCCGACCCACCGATCCGACCTGCCGATCCGACCCACCGATCCGACCCACCGTCCCGATCTTCCGAACCGACCCGCTCTAGCGCCGCGGGAGGGTCGTGACGTCACGGCCATGATCGCGCGCGACGGCCACCGATGGCGTTATTAATGCGTTCCATTTGTTTGGGTTACAGCGGCCGTTTACCAGCGGCCTGCACCTGGGTAAATACTTCAGCCGCTTGATGGCGGTAATCCTAGCCGCGGGCGGTGCTGCCGCCGACCGCTGCACAGCCCGCTAGTCGCTGTGTTTATCCCGTGATAACCGGTAAGCGGCACCAGGCGACGATGACGACGACGAGTGACGACGAGCGACGACGACGACGAGCAGCGCGAGCAGGGACGACGAGCGGCGGCTACGAGTGGCGATGAGCGGGCCCGTGTAGCACCAACTGACGCTATGGCTCAATCGTATCAACCAGACGCCGCGTCGGCCGGGAGACCGAGACTGTGACCCCGAGCCAAGCCGCTCCTCGCCGCGCCTTGACTCGCTGAGCCTTGCAGAGCCTCGCAGAGCCTCGCAGAGTCTCGCAGAGCCTCGCAGAGCCTCGTGAAGCCTCGCGAAGCCTCGCGGAGCCTCGCAGAGCCTCACAGAGCCTCGCAGAGCCTCGTGGAGCCTCGCAGAGCCTCGTGGAGCCTCGCAGAGCCTCGCGGAGTCTCGCAGAGCCTCGCAGAGCCTCGCATAGCCTCGCAGAGCCTCGCATAGCCTCGCAGAGCCTCGCATAGCCTCGCAGAGCCTCGCAGAGCCTCGCAGAGCCTTGCGGAGCCTCGCGGAGCCTCGCAAAACCCTACCGCGCCGCGATTGCCTTCTCGGCGCAGTGTCGCAAATGGCGAACACGCTCTACGCGGTGTGGCACTTCATTGCGGCGTGTCGCGGCCGGCGCGACGGCCATTAATTCGCTGTCGATGCTGAGGCGGCGCGACAGGTGCCGCCCGTCCGAAGACGCTGTTTGTCGCGCCGGCAAACAGCTGTTTGTCTGGCGTCGCGCGCCGCGCCTGATGGCGGTCGTTAGCTGCGCCGGAATCGCCGCCACCGCGCCGCTGTCGACGAGGCGGATGTGGAGGTGGTGGTAGGAAAGGGATGGGGGGGGGTGTTAGGTGGGTGTCAGGTGCGACGTTGGATTAGACGGAACTGCCTGCGCCTGCGCCTGCGCCTGTGGGGTAGCTGAGAGACTTTGCTGCCTTCCGCTGCTGATCATTGGCGCAACAGAGGATTGTGGTAGCTTTTTGGTCATGAGTTCTGACTAGTAAGATTCTAGTGGAACTTTGTGCTTCTTCTGAGTGATCTACTGACTCCCGCAGACCCAGACGAACAGACAGAAAGACAGACATATTCAGTTATCTGACTCTATGATCGGTACATCTCGGGATGCTGAGTCGTAGTCATGGCGACTCGGGAAGGGCTGGGTCGCAGCCGGTCTGTCCAGTCGAGATCGCCTCTCTCTGGACGGGGTAAAATGGCCGACATGTCTCCGGGTGGAGCCGCCCTGACAGCCCGTCATGTGAGGCGCCTGTCAGCCAGCCGCGGCGGACGAGAGGGGACAGCTCCCGGCGGGGAGGCCGTGGGGACGGGAGGGTGACTCCAGGGGAGGGAGGGCTCAGCTGGGGTGCCCCGCCGACGCCGGAAGGGAACGGAAGGATGACTGATGGCGATAGGCCCGGGATAAAGTTACCAGGCTGCATGGCGTTGAAAGGCGCACCAGGCGATGATGGCTGCAGCCAAACAGTGCACAATGGAATTCAGCAGCGAGTTATGCAGAATAGGAAGAGGCCTTTACTGCGCCAATGTTTAGGATGCAAGTTTTTGCTCCTCGTACTTGATGGATTCAAAGAGTCGTTGTGCACCTTTATGACCTCACCTTTGTCTGCTATTTTCCCCTTATCATTGACATTCTCTCCCTCTCTTTCTGCTCCTCGGTAACTGAGGAGCAGAAAGAGAGGGAGAGAATGATAAAAGGGGAAATTAGTCGACAAAGTTAAGGTCACAAAAGTACACAACTGAGTGTTCAGTTTATCCATTTCGTTTGCCTCAAGTTCAGTTTGACGTTTCCCTTCGTTCCCTCCTTTCCCCTGCCTACTTCCTCGCTATACCATCATCCATTCCCCCCATGATACATCCTCATCGTCTGACTCTGATCTCCTCTCAAGTCTCAAATGACAAGTAACCGTATCATCCCTCTTCTTCTTCCGCTACTTTCATCCTGCTCGTCATGCCAGTCCTGTCCAATTATATGTACGACCTCTCGCTCTTTCGCGCCGCATGCACGCACCCACCCACCCAACCTCTCCACATCCCTACACGCCCCTCCCTCTCAAGCACGTCCTTCACGCTCCAAACGCACGACGCTCAGGCACATCCCTTGCATATGCTCCCCCCCCCTCCAACCCCCACGCACGTCTGTAACGCTTTCTTAATGCACGTCCCTGCCGCCCCTCACGCTCCTACTCACGCCCCTCATACAAGCCCTCACGCACGCCCTCACGCACGTCCCTCAGCCCTCACGCCCCTCACGATCCCATTACACGCCCCTCCCACCCTCACGCTCCCAGTGCACGCCCCTCACGCACACCCATCACGCCCCTCACGCACACCATCACGTCCCTCACGCACGTCGGCCGCCTGCACGCACGAGGCCCGGCGTAGCTAATTCACACTGGAGGTAATGGTCGGCGGCGATGGCGGCAGCGTGCGTCCGCAGGACAATATTGATGGGGCTGTCCGCCGCCGGCCCCTCCCACGCCCGCCGCCCCCGCCCCCGCCCGCCGCCCCCGACACCGCCACCGCCGCCACCGTCGCCACCGTCGCAGAGGGGGTGCTGCATCGGCTTCGACGGCCAGGAGTCGCCGTGTGGGTCGAAAGATGCACAGAGGCTGCCCGTATGCAGTCAGACAAAATATAAAACTTTATGAAACACCACGCAGTTCAGAGATGGAAACTGGGAAGTAGTTAGCAATCCCTACCCCAAAAGTTAGAAGGCTCAGTCAAATACACCGGGTCCATTTTTTGGTTTTCCTCTTATCCAGGCTCAGTAATCAGTATGTTAGTTGGTCCAAGTGGAATAGCAAAAAAAGTTGAGGTGATTGAAGGATCGATAAATTTCGATGCCATATGGACATTGAGTATACAAATATAAACTTAGTACTTAACTTACAACGTAAAATACTTAAACATGTATTGTCACAAAACCGTTCCAAAACACCGACCTTTACTTTCGATATGATGCCAAGCTAACGCTAACTATCAGCAAAACAATGTTTTGTGAATTCTCACTTACGAATGCTAAAAACCTTACGTTCATATATAGAAGATAAGACTTGCTCTTCCTTCAGAGCTTCTAGACTTCGCGCAGTGTTACAAAACAAATAATGCAATATGTCTTAGACACTGAATCCATCAGAAGTCGATTTCGATGCGTTCCCCGTCCGGCGAAGCCCTCACCACCCGGGCCGGTCAGCACCACTCCTCAGCATTTATTCAGATGTAATTTCCCATTCTTCCGCAGTTTGCATTTTCATTTTCCTGATTTTACGGTCAAATGCGGCCATTCATCTCACGCTTGGGTTGAAAGCACTGCTGACCACCATCACCACACTTGGCTGAGAGATGCTGGTTGTGGCACTTTCGGTCCACAGACGGGTAAAATAAATGTTGAATCATTATTGAGTCATTCTTCTTAGGTATATGATATCGATGGATGTTCGGGAATATGTATTTCGTGTAATTTGAATACAATTTAACAATGTGCTAACACATTATGCGTGTTCGAACGGCGAATGGTATATATTAGAAACCAGTTCATGCATTCATAATAATGTTGATAACACATGAATCAATTTATGGTTGTACTTACGAGGGCTGTACCCATCTTTATTTCACGCCTGGTCTAGCATTAAAAAAAGCGGTTGGTGCCCATTGCCCGACCTATTCGTATAGAGACTATAAGTTATTTCGTCTAAAAATATGCCTTATATATCTTGATAGATAAAATATCAAATAGAGAGTGTTGTGATTCTCACTTCTTCTTTTTTGGAGATGCAAATAAATTGTATTTTATCGTACTCGCACTTACAAAACATTCTCGGGTAAAGCGTACAGCCATACCAACACAGCGATAGTTCTGTTCACAGGGGAAGACAGGAGAGAGGTTTCTCTCTTGTCTCCCTTTAGCGGCACGTCCAATTTCCTCTCTTCGGCGGCGTACGGCCTTCTCCACTTCCGTGGAACAAACGCCCGAATTGTTTTTCCGCTTAGTATCTCGTTAGATCTGCAGTTGCCATGACAACCCATATTTCATCTGGACGTGGTTATTGCGTCCCGTTGTCAATGATAGGTAATTAGGCGCAATTGGTGGACAAAGACGAGGCTCTCTCTCGCTGCGTCGGTGGCGGCGGCAGCGTGACAGGCGAGCTCTATGCTGCCATCAGTACCACCCGCCTGTCACTCAGCGTGGCCTGGCCACGAGGGTGGGGCCCGAATCACAGGCCGCCGTCATGAAACTCGATCGATACATTTACAGACATTGGGCTTGCTGATGTGTTGTGTTTAAGCTGAAGCGTGCAAATATGACTAGCTTCTGAAAAAGCTGTTCTAGTGTTGTAGTTGCTGATCAAGAGAATCACGAGGATTGCTGTGCGTTGCTGTAAGCACACAATATAATATTCACATTTTCGATGATACGGATTCATGAGAGCGGCCTCGGACAACTTTCCGGCTCGACGTGGCCCGAATTGGGCGGCGGTCGGACGCTACGGCGTTGTCTGGCGCGGCGGCCGGACGCGGCGACGAGTCTGGCGCGGCGGCGGCGATCTCGGCGCCATCTGGTGACGAGCGCCGCGATTAGTGTCCATTACGAGCGACACGCCTCGGCCGCGATAGCGGCCATAAACAGATTACGAGGCGCGCCTCGCGCCGCTCTATTTCGTCCGGTTCACATGGGAGCGGCGCGCGCGGCGTCGCGACGCCGCTGTCCGTCGCCGGCCGACCCACCAACAAAAACGGCCCGGATTAGCAGTTTACAACTGGCCGATGACAGTTTTATGACGTCCTCCGGCGGCCGAATCGCTTCATTGAATCAGTCTGCGCTGATTACGCCGCGCACAGGAGCCGTCCTGCGGCAAAAATGCCGCGCGGCAACTCGGCCGCGCCGTGATAAGCGCCGTACACGCCGCCGCGCCACCGCCACCTTGTTGGGGGAACCCGCCCGACCTGTTGCGCGCAGCGTTTTGTTACTCGGTGTTGCTAATTGCATCTGTGGTCCAATTAACGGCGGTGCAGCGCGTAGCATGCCTGCGAGTCGGCCCGGCAAACACTACTCTGTTGACAGCCGGCGACGTGTAATGGCGCATTAATTGTCCAATTTCGGCCCGATCCGGTTTACGGCAAGTCTGTGGGTGTCCAATTTCCAGAGGAGCGGACGTAGTCGTTAATCATTCATTAAAACCGGACCGGAATGAGATGCGTTATCCGGCACATCACGGCGTCTCTAAGTAAGACCACCGGGCAAACGGGAGCTGGCTCGATTACAGCGGTATGATGCCAGCCGACTGCGGCATCCATCATAATTAGAGACAACACACCTATCGTTTGTATCATAATCACAAACACTTCGTATAGGCCTTGATGGACACTGGACAGGCATTGCGATATTGCTGGCTCCCTGTGTCAAACGTTCTCCTGCTCTCGTCGCAGCTCTGCGACAGAAATGACACATTTAAAGTATGGTAGATATATCAGACTTAAAGATGGTCCTTAACGTTTATGGCTTGTCACTTCCCCACTTACCAGGACGTTTCGGTCCATGGCAATAAATCTACGGCCGAGCTGTTCGTGTCGCTTTAATAGCAATTAGGTTTAGCTTAAACTCCAGACACTAGCAACAACACGCAACAGCACACTTCCAATATTCAGATTTCCACAGGCAGTGTTCACAATGCGATTTAAGCAGTCAACAGAACATCATTAAATATTCCATTATACTGAATATACACCAACCTCGAAAAAAACTCTTTTAAACTAGTAAGTGTTTCCTTTGATCTTAAATAACTGATTATGCCAACATTAAAGTATAACACCACATTGTCAACAATCATGTCAGTACCAATTGTAAGAATCTGTTTATGTTACCCCTGTTGGATTAAATAGATCGCGCCTTGAGGTGATCCTGATTGGTTAGATGATCCGTTGTTTTGAACGCTGCTCTGAACTTCATGCACCATGGTCCTGATTCATTATCCTGACTCATTATCCTGATTCAAGATCCTGATGTATAAACCTGTTCATAATTATGATTCATGATCCTGGTTCGTGATACTGATTCTAATGATCCTGACTTACGATCATGCTTTATGATCCTAATTCATGATCCGATTCATTGTCCTGATTCTAGATACCAATGCATGATCCTGATTCATTATCCTGATTCAATATTCTAATTCACGACCCCTCTTCATGATCCTGATTCGTGATACTGAATCATAATCTTGATTCATGATTCTGATTAATCAACTACGTATATTTGATATACTGAATCAAGATTCTTATTAATGATCCTGGTCCATGATTCTGATTCATGATCATGAGACTGACGCTGTAGCCACCTGAGGTGGAGTAGCCTCGGCAGCGTGTGTCCCCTCGTCAGGCACCTGCCGAGTTGGCCGGTAATGACGTGCGTAATAGTCCCGGCACGTGGTCCGCCTATCGTGCGCCGGAACCTCAATTACGTAACGCGACTCCGCGACGGAGCTAGCCGATACCGTTTAAGATATGGGCGAAGTGGCTCGGATGTCGTGGTATTTGAATCGTCGCTTTCAAAAGTAGGTTTGGGGGTTCGTATTCGTGATGCTTGAAGGCATCGTGATGCAAAAGTCAGCAAGTATTTTGTGTGATGTAAGTTCAACAATGTTCTGAAGTTATAATCTGTAGATAGCTCAGCAAATTATTCACTTTTGGTCTGTATGAATCACCGTTAATGTTCGATCGTATGTACAAACTTTGCTGTGCTATGTGAATGTTATTTTTTGGCAGATATTCTAGACTATCTCACGGTATGAGGTGGACTGTTTTTAATAAGGCAGGCACGTCATACCCATTGGAAAAGCCGCCTCGTTTACAAGGGAACGGCTTGTTCAATGCTCATTGCTAAAAAGTTTTATGCAGCCATTCGTAGAAAACTGCGAAGAAAAACGCATTGATAGAAACTGAGCATGTGATGTACAAATTAAATCATCAGTATTGTCATACCACAAAAATAAAATACAATGCATCCAAGGTAAGAAATCAAAGAAGCTGAACATTTTCCCGTGCGCCACCTTATCCATCATCCGGTCTGCACGCATATTCAGGGACGACTCCGATCCTCCCACCGACTGCTCCGCCGCGGAGCCACCGTTTCCCAGCGCGCTCTTCACGCCCGCTTCTTTTTCGTTCTGGATTATCTGTCCCGTCGGGTCGGAGGTGCCCCAGCTCCATGCACACCGGCTCGGCGCGGCCGACGACTCTCAGCGAAGACAATGGCCGTGTCGACTGGCGATTTTCTGGTCGGCACAGACAATGGCGTCTGCCGCGACCAACGCTGGGCGCTGACCGACCGGCCGGCCAGCTGACCGCTTAGAGGCTGACCAACGCTGGGCGCTGACCGACCGGCTGGCGCTCAGAGGACTGACCAACGCTGGGCGCTGACTGCGACCGGCTGACCGGTGTTCTGACCGCTGACTGCTGACTGCTGACTGCTGACTGCTGACTGCTGACTGCTGACTGCTGACTGATGACTGCTGACTGCTGACTGCTGATTGCTGATTGCTGACTGCTGACTGCTGACTGTTGATTGTTAACTGTTGACTGTTGAATGTTGAATGTTGACTGTTGACTGTTCAATGTTGACTGTTAACTATGGACTGTTGACTGTTGACTGTTGACTGTTGACTGTTGACTGTTGACTGCAGACTGCAGACTGCTGACTGCTGACTGCAGACTGCTGACTGCTGACTGCTGACTGCTGACTTGCTGACTGCTGACTGCTGACTGCTGACTGCTGACTGCTGACTGCTGACTGCAGACTGCTGACTGCTGACTGCTGATTGCTGACTGCTGACTGCTGATTGCTGACTGCTGACTGCTGACTGCTGACTGCTGACGGCTGACTGCTGACTGCTGACTGCTGACTGCTGACTGCTGACTGCTGACGGCTGACAGTGCTGACCGGTGCCGACTGACCCTCACAGGCTGGTGGACATCCACGGCAGTCGCATTGAGGACACCCTGGCGCGCATGTACACCGTCCGGCTCTACACGCTGCCCAGCGACCGGCCGTGGACCCCCGACGAGTTCCTCGTGCGCACGTACAAACTGTGCGTGCACTCGGCTCAGGTGAGCTGAGCACTGTCAGCGGCGGAGACACGTGCGGCGTGTTGGGAAGGTTCTGAGTCAGAGGCCACGCTTACATGAGACTAGGGAATCAGAATTTACCCTCATGGTGACTCTGTGTATTGTGTAATTTAGTCCCCACAAGAGGGATCTCGAAATTGACCGTCAGATATCAACGAGGCTAAATGCCGTGTTCATTTCTAATCGTCAATTTCGATACGGCCTTTAGATGACAATGACTGTTAGCATGTCACGAAATGAGAAAACGTATGCGGTTTCATAAGACTGCATACTGTAGGTATATTGCTGTCTGTGACCAAACATAGAAGTGACAGTTTTCTAGATATGTTTAGAATATATATTATTCTGATTTTGATTTTTCTGTTTCTGTATAAAATGTTGTATTGTTACCATGTCTGTTTTATCTGTGTACCTATTTACCTTGTATTTGAACTTAGACCAAACATTAATGCTTTTTGTGCAAGTTGTCATAAGTTGACCGAACTGAACTGAACTGAACTGAACATTATGTCAGATCCAAAGTACGATTTTGTATGACGATGTAGACCGATATTTTATCAATGTAAGTGCTGTTTTTTTTAGCTTTCGGATAAGGCTCAAACCATACAAATGACTTCAGTCTAACAAATCAGAGAACTGGAAGAAACGTCACTACGACGTTCTGTTTGACTTTTTAGCAACTTTTTTCGACACTTCTTTTCGATTATTGAGAGTGTTATCATTTGTATCGCATTTCTTGACCGAAAACTGTCCGGTAAGTCCAAGAATCCGGCGAATACCTGGTCCAAGTTTACACGCATTTGCGCGTGTTTAGAACTACACCTGATTGCTTCCATCGGCGTCGGCTGGTGTGTGCCACAGGAGCTGGACAGTCTGAGCGGCACCATCGAGCAGGGCGTGCACGAGCTGGTGGAGCTGGTGCACCAACACGACCCGACACGGCGCGCCGACCAGTCCTCCAGCGGCTTCGTCGACACCGACGGCGAGTCGGACGGCACGGCATGTGAGTCGCTCCGGGTGCCGGTCCCCCTCGGATAGTACAGGCTGTGAGTCGCCCCCGGCGCCGCTCAGTTCGCTCAGCCCGCATCAGGGGACTGAGCGAACGCTGGTTTGCTCATCCCCATGGCCATGTTAAAATCAGCGGCGGATCTAGATCGGGAGTTTGTATGGCATGAATTCCAAAAAGTCACAGAACTCTGAACACATTTCGGACTTCCCTTGTTTACGCCTTATTAACTGATTTATTTCACTGCAAATTGACCTAAGGGGCGGGTTGCCCTAAAGCCCCATTCAACAAACTACTTTAATGATACGCTTCTTCCAGATAGTTATTTTATGTTAAGTTTAATGGCATTAATACATTGCGGTATGATGGGGTGATGCATTACGACATTATGAGGTGATGTGATGTGACGCGGCGTGCTGTGATGTGACGCGGCGTGTTGTGATGTGACGCGGTGTGTTGTGATGTGACGTGGCGTGTTGTGATGTGACGCGGTGTGCTGTGATGTGACGCGGTGTTTGGTGATGTGACGTAGCGCGTTGTGATGTGACGTGGCGTGTTGTGATGTGACGCGGCGTGCTGTAATGTGACGCGGTGTGTTGTGATGTGACGTGGTGTGTTGTGATGTGACGTGGTGTGTTGTGATGTGACGTGGCGTGCTGTGATGTGACGCGGTATGTTGTGATGTGACGCGGTGTTTGGTGATGTGACGTGGCGCGTTGTGATGTGACGCGGCGTGTTCCTTGCCGCCAGCGTCGTCCAGCTCGCTGGCGCAGCCTCCGTCGGGGGCCTGCACGCCTGTGCCGCCGGCCGGCTCCGACATCGGCACCTCCCGGGCCGACTCGGCCCGGACCGTCACACCACAGGAGGTGAGCAGGCCGGGCGGCGGCGTCTGTGGCCCGGACCGTCAC